>JAQFYB010003211.1:0-20373 GCA_034694085.1 Pogonognathellus longicornis | reverse complement strand
CAACCAGTTGAATCTATGAGGGTGCAGCATCCAATTGTGTTGCATAATGGCATGCCACGCTCTTTTGCATGGTGTTTATTTATTCACACTCAATATTAGCGTGAATATTATAATGTCATGCTGATACTGTTGCTACCAAATACTGAGTGCGAAATAAGCTTAAATAAAGGGCCGGGACTAAATAAAATCGTTAACTTTCCTCCGGGCCGGGACAAGCTAGTTACGGCACTGCTAGATGGGATATTTATTTACTAAAAACATCGATTATATTTATAACATATTTACTAAAAAAGTTGAAACATGTTTACGTAAATATTTACTAAAAAAGTAGAAAATATCGATTGTCTGGCGTAAATTCAAGCTGTCTTGTTGCAATGCAATTATAGAATAATAGAATCCGCTATAAATGTATAATGTTTCTCAATAAAAGACGATTCATCAATTAAGTTGGGCAGTGCCTAACCGTACATTTTGGGGCCCCTACCCCTCAAAGCCCCTTCTTAAATAAATCATCGGCAAAATCTATTTCTATCAAAATCAATAAATTTTTTAGCAAATTTAGGTCCAAATCAATTGAAATTGCATCGAAATACCGCGTATAAAATTTATCAAAAGGTCAAAATCAATAAAAATTGCAACAAAATCGCGTCATTTAAAAATATATAAAAATTTAGCAACTTTTTTGTCGTTTGTGGGCCCCCTACCTCTCGGGGCCCTACCCGCGTGGGTATGCTGGGGTATACGTCGGTTAGGCACTGAATGTCGGGATTGTTTAGCAGTTCCTGAGTTTTTTCACTCAATTTGTTCTAAATGATTGGACGACTTGTCACGATTGCTATATAATTTGCATAATATTGGTTGGTCTAGTGATACTTGTGTAAACAGCAATTGCTTTACAAGACTAACATTATGCTGTATCAAATTTTTGTCATACATCGTTGTTCAATATACGATGTTTCAATTTTTTTCAAAAATATTTCAGAATTAAATTGTTAACAAAAGATGAAGGAATGATGCTATTCGTTAACTAGCGTGAAAATCCTACTGCATAGGAGCATGTAATTGGACTATCAAACTGGAAATATGGTATAATATTATGTTCATACTGTTATACGTATACGGTCCTCTAGGCTCCAGCCAAGTAAGGTAGATCATTCGATAAAGTGAGATAATTTTGTTCACAATTCTACTACTCGAACAAATGTTTTAAGCAACATAGAAATATTTTAAATATTTACTAAAAGATTTATTTCCAAAAATATAATGTTATATTGAAAAACATGACGCTTTTCATTCGAATTGCATGAACGGTGGCGTGAGGGTGAGGACCACGGCCGTATCCAGAAATCGATTTCGGGGGGGGCAAACTCCAAACAAGAGGTACATTTGTATCAATAATCGCGCGTAGCGCGAAAAATTTGTGCAAATTTAAGCCAAAATCAACCTAAAATGCATCAAATTCAATTTTTGCGATGTTTTGCACTTTCATGGCAAAATAACCTCTTTTTTTCGGATTTCGGGGGGGGGGGGGCAATGGCCCGTTTGCCCCCCCCCCCCCCGATTACGGGCATGGTGAGGACATTTGGATGCAAAATGAATGAACCAATAATAAATACATATCCCATCTATGATTACTACACATTCGTCAATTACTATCTAATTCATGACTCGACCTGCATTCCATTTGTACCATTATTGTATTATTGTTATTCATCATTGCCTATTTTAGTGATTTTTGCGTAATTTAATAGCATTCAAAACATTTCAAACCTCATAGAATAGAATATATTTCAAAAAAATAAAATGTGTAAGCACTTGTTTAAATTTTAAATTGAAAACATTTAATAAAACATATTAAATAAATTAAAAAGAATGGTAACTGATTAACTAGTGCAAAATACAGAGATCACTGACACACATTATTACCATCTAATGTACATTAACAACGTGATAGAAAGTAACAAACAGCATTCACACAACGCAAAGTTAATTCAATCTAAACTTACTTATTTACATAAACATACTTTCCAAACAATAAACCAAACAATGTTTTAATAAAAACGATAATTCAGTCGAACTACATTTAGTTTGTAATGTGTCCACAGTGGCTTGATAAATTTTTCAGTCCTGTGGCTCAACTTATTTGTCGTAAAAAATCTCAACTTAAATAATAAAGTTTATTCTGCATAAAAACTGTGAGCAACATTTTAACTTTTTAAAATCTAAGTGTACAAAATTTTGAAAATGACTGGTCTTGATTTAGCGCACAATCTTCTGGCCGCACTGGGTACTTTGGTTGTGTTTCTAAGTATTTCTGGGGCTTCTATAAACACCAAAGCCATTCCCGTCATATGATGCCAGTTTACATGGCAGTGAAAAAACCAGACTCCTGGATTATCAGCTATGAATCTGACAACTGCCCATGATTTTTCTTGCACAAACACAGTATCTCTTTTCATTCCATTTCTATTTAATTTGTGAACCAATGGATTATAATTACCTTCGCCCCACGCACCAGTTCCCAAATCCCAGAAATGGTGCCCATGCAAATGCATCGGATGGGGTCCTAGGAAAGGGTTATTGATAACCAGCTGAATTACATTCATGTACCCAATTTCCAAAGGAAATGAGGCCGATGGAATTGGTTCGTTATCCATAACGGACAACAACAAAGGTTTTTCTTTTGGCGTGAAAAAGGGAGTTTTGTTGAAAGACGCTCTTCGAATATCTTCATGGTCTGCACCAAAGTGAACATTCAGAATAAATTCCTGGTCAAATTTAGATGGTGCTTGTTCTTTATCGTATGACGTCAATAAATTTTCGTTGATAAAATTAAGATTTGTTCGATTAATAGGAGGAACGATTCTAAAATATTCAAAAATCTCTGAGGTTTCTACAACAGTATTTGACTTGCTAGTTAAATTAGGATCGTACTGCAGGACAGCTGTGATTTCCGGTTGTAAAGCGTTAATATATTTATTAATATTTATTCCTCGTTTGGACATGAGGACGTCGGTTCTTAAATATGCACGGATTAAATATCTTCCCACGGGTTTATCGGTTGTTATTAGAAAAGAGTATCTTTGTGCAGCAGCAATTACAACTGCTTCAGCTGGTACAGGTGTAGCTACATCCGTCGCGTCTACTTCAATTGTTTCTAAGATGTGTCCATCTATCGAGAAATTAAAAGCAGCAACTGCACTCGTGTTAATAACACGAATTTTAAACTTTTTGCCACGAGAGACTTTAAACACAGGACGACGTTGCTTTGAAGCTGCACACGTACGATTACTCAACTCTGCGTACGCACAGTTGTATCGTCCCCGGCCATTAATCATTCCCGAGTTTGGGTAAGGAGGTTCACCCATGCTGGCGGGAGAAACATGCCAATCTTGATTTTCCTGACCACTTTGGTGATACCAGTCATTAAGGGTTATCACGAACTCACCGTCGTATTTGTAAACTTCTATTGGATTCCTGATTATAAATACACCCCACATCCCTTCTGTGTATTGACTGTGACTATGCGAATGATACCTAAAAAAATAAACAAAACGTTTTAGGAATACCCACAATTTTTTAATACCTTATTTTTATTTTAAGTTTTTAAAAAGCGATATTTTTTATTTGTTATTTGTTCATTTCGTTTTAATTGTTTAAAATAAATCTTTGAATGGTTAAAAGTTATTAGCAATTTATTAAAAATAATTTTTGAAGAGTTAAAATAAATTTTTTTCACTCATAATTTTTTAACATTTTGAATGAACATTTTTTGAAATATTAAAAATATTTTTTAGACTGATAAACCGATAAAAATTTTAATTTTTAAATTCTTGTTAGATTGCGGATGTTTTTTAAATTCTTGAATTACTATTTTTTTGATTTTTTGGTTTGCCTGACATTTTTGCGAATTGCGGTCTATTGTCGTGTATCAATTTGCTTACCAATATGTGCCAGTCTGTGTTAAATTAAACTTGTAGATTTGCGTGCGTTTATGTTTCAAAGGACATTGCGTGACTAGATCTGTCCCATCCTCAAAAACGCTTCTTCTTTGATGGATGCCGTGCCAATGTAGTGTGGAACCCTGACCATCTTGTATTTCATTAACAAATTCTACTTCTAAGATGTCACCTTTTTCAGCTTCAATCACCGGGCCTGGAAACTTTCCATTGATTCCAAGAATGTTGTGCTTCAATACACCATCAGGAGATCCGCTGAAATATTTAACCTCGAAACGATGTTTTACAACTTTGCATCTACATGATGTAAATAAATATAGCAACAATAATTTAGTAACCGTTAGCATTCTATAACACTTTACAGATACCTACAGTAGTTTTTAAAACAAATGAGAAAGGACAAGGAAAATTAATTACGATTGTTTAAATTTTTGCGATAAACTCTGACCTTAAATATGTAAGATTACAACAATTAGTCAATTGATCAAAAAACACATTAATTATAAATCAGTTGGTGAAACAATTTTTTTACACAATATCCTTAAATTTCTATAGATATTGTTTTGGAAGCTGTTTGGTAATAGTCATAAATATTTGTGTAATATTTAATCGTTTTTAATCAGGGAACAAAATAAAAAAGTACTAATATCAAAGCCTTGTATTTAAAAAAGTAATAGTATGGATTTTTATTTAAAGTACCTAATTATTTTTCTTAATTTTTACCTTAGTCACTGCCAAGGATTAAATTTATTTTTATTAATTCTTTTAATTTATTATAATATAAAACACGCATTTTTTAAAAGTGAAAAAATCCAGTAGCGTATTTAGTAAAACAAATAACGGAAGAACTTAAAAGCAATATTTTTGTTCCCTGGTTGTGATAATAATGACTGAATTATAGCTGTATGTCGTGCAATTAAAATTAATTTGGTTAGCTTTAAATGCGCCATAAAATATTTGCGACTTATTGTTTCATGGCAAACAATTGGTGTAATCAGATAATGTCCTATAACACATTTCTATTTCTTTCAGTACTTTGCATTGACTATATGAGTATATACCTTTGTAGTGGGATGAAACAGCTCCATGGCCAACTGTTCAAAGGAAAAACGGTCAAAGGCAAATGGGGAAAATTGTCAAAGGACATAAAAATCAGGACAATTACAGTCAAATAGAAAGACTAAGACAATGTGTGTTAGATACAAAGAAATACATCAATAATAGACAAGCTAAGAACAAACGTAATAGAAGCTGTGTATTCTAAAACCAACGAATGCGTGCGGTGGTTTCGTAGGTCCAATAAAGAACTCCAGGGAATATTTGCTAGTACATTTAACCTACCGCAGGGTGACAAGAAACTGCGTGTTATAGTTTTCCTATGCTTGTAGTATATTGTGGTATTGTGCCAATTGTGTTTGCTGTCAGGGACAATTGGATTAAAATTAAACCTGACCTCACAAATACCAAATCTTCCCAACTCTGCCTCTTTGGGTCTAATTTTGAATTTTCTGTACAATGACTTCATATTCAAAACTTTACCCTATATAATAGGGGCAACCAGTTTGCAAAATAATCTGACATTCTGACCTCACCACAAGACCCTCTTTTCCACTCTGCCATAAACTTACCTAATTGTCGCCCCTTATAAGATTTCGGGTTTTATGTAACAGCATTAAATTTAATCTTTGCAAGCAGCCTAAAAACATGCAATCATTTCAAAAGATTCGACCAAGATCGGTTAAAACGTACAAATGTCTCTGGAAAAGCCCTAATGGAAGGTGCTCGAGAGAAAGTGCGACAAGCATGGCGTGATACAAATTCCTGGAACACGTAGGTAATACATAGGGGAAAGGTTTGTACATATTCTCACAGGAGCGTAGTCAGGATTTGGTTTCGGGGGGGGGGGGGTAAACTCAAACCATGATGTATATATGTGGTCATTTTCGCACGAAGCGCAAAAATTTGAGCAAAAATGAACACAAAATACATAAAATTCGTGCATAGCGCGAAAAATTTAGCCATTTTTGCCCTTAAGGACAAAAAACCTATTTTTGCCGGATTTCGGGAAGGGGCAATTTCTCCCTTGCCCCATGGCTACGCCAATGTATTCTCAACAATTTTCAATTAAGTTGAGCTTTGGATATATATAATTTAGCAGTAAAAATTAATTAGTCTAGATATTTAGAATAGTAGTCTTATTTAAATTAAAAGAAAACCCTCATTGAAAATCCACCTTGCTCTAGTAATTGAAAACTGAGTCCATATCTGTAGTCAGACAAGTGACGCCAGGAAGATATAGTGTTGCAATATTTTTAAGTAAACCCTTGCGTGCGATACTACTTAATACGTAGAAATATCGGTTTTCCTGTTATTTTCTAAATACCTAATTAAAATGCAGCTAAGTTCTACAGAAGTCGAACCAACCGATATAGAGACATGCAGTCCATTCGTGACAAATGTATATGTGTAATTACTAAGCATTAAAAGGGTTTATGTTATTGCATGTGCTCTATTTAACAAAGTATTTTATATAACTGCATTCGTGACCACTTGCTAAATTAAAATTGCTGTGGATCGAGAAGTTGGTTTTTATATTGTAGCTACATTTCTAGCAACTAGTATAGTTATAGTTACAAAATCTATTTAGCTGTAATACTAGTTTTTTAATGTAAATATTTTGGAAACTTCAAAAAGAACTAATAATAATTCACAGTTGCAAATTGCATAGTCTCAAACAACAATACCTTTTAAATTGTCATTTCTTACCATTACACAATTATTACGTCTATGACCGTATTTATAAAATCTTTACATTTCATTTTATATTCAACATTGAAACTATTTATTACATTAGAAAATTAATTGCACGTTTAAAAAAATATTACTAAACGACATACTAGTTGAAAATAGTGTTTCTGTCAGATATCCGGAAATGTAATACTTAATTGCTATTAAATTATTGAGCTACATTATACTACCGAATTGATTTTGAGGCTTCTACTAAAAACCCCATCGCTGATAAATACCAGTTGCATAATTGAACATGTCGACCATCAAATTTCAACTGCTTGTGCTGATTAGTTTTATTGCGATTAAACAAGAAATTGCCAGCGTGCCCTCAAGGAAATTGTTTCCCATCGATTTAGAACATTTTCGTCGGTGTGATTTCAAATTAACGACTACTAGTCACTCTGAACTACTGAACACCGTTTTGCACCAAAATCAGAATTCTCAGCCATGGACTATCAAATTGTTCGGCAGGACAAAAAAGGAAAAACGATCTGTAAAAAAGGGATCCTACAAACTCAAGTCTTTGAGTAAAGAAGTGTGTGACCTGAACATAGCTGTTCTATTTCCTCTAACAGACGAATATGATGTTCATTACACTTTCAAGACCTTCCGAGGTTTCAGAGCGTCTAGCGTTTTTTTGGTCTTATATGACCCGACCATTCCATGGGCCCGCATGTTTATTCGCGGACAGATATTTTTTTATGACACAACTATCATTCTTGGAGGTATGGTTAAGAAAACGGAATGGAAGGCTGTATCCCTAGAAATGATGTCGGCAGTCGGTCATCTTTTTAAAATGAATCCTAACACACCCCCCTCAGAATGGAATACCATTCAAAAACGACTTACTGCAGATGTAGACAGAATGGTATATTACTTCCAAATCAGTGAAGCCAAAATTAAGCCAGAGTGTTCCGCCTTGAATTACATGAACTATCGAAATTATCACCTGGTTATAGTAAAATACAAGTGTGATATGACATATCCCATAGTGGATATTTTAGCATCATATTATAATTTCACACCCATACTTCGTGACTCAAACATAATTACCAAGAACTTTGTATATGAGAACTTAATGCAATCTAGCACTAACCGTGTGAGTCATCGCTCTTACTACCATATAAAAATTTCTTTCGTAAGAAAAGATGCTATGCATATAATTTATTGCCCCCAGAAAAAGGGGTCCTATGACCTAAGGGATACGTTTGTATGGATGAAACACAGTTTTGATCATGCATCGTGGATATTAATATGCGCAACGTATTTCCTCATCACGTTCTACGTCTATTTCCTACGTGTTCTAAATGCCAGTCAACGTTACCGGAATTCTTTCTCGTGGCTTTCGGGAATTGATCTTTTTTTTCGGCAAAACCAAACTTTCATAGCCAACAAGACCCTTGTGCTTATAGGGGCTTGCTGTTGGTTTCTTTCCGTTGCCTACGAGAGCTTTACACGGGCTGAATTTTCTATGCCAACGTCCAGTTTGACCGTAATGAACTTTTCCGATCTCTTAGATAAAGGCTACAAGCTGGATTTCCTCGAACGTGATGTCAACAACCCTATCGCCTCAACTCAGAATATTCTGGACGAATATAATATGACTTTTAGAAAATCCGAACTGTTTCACAAACCTATTGGTCCACCAATAGATAGAAATAATGTGGCACATTCTAGTAGATATCGAGCTAAGCATAAAGTGTTTTCTAGCATTGAACACGAATTTTACCGCAAGTATATCAAAGATAAAGTGTCCTGTGAAATTTTAACCAAACCATTTATGGAAGCATTCATTTTCTGGGTTTTCCAAAATCGATTACAAAACGTTCTAAGCAAATCTTTTGCACTAATTCAATCGTCAGGGTTGTTGAAATTGTTTGAGGAAGTAGAAGATTCCACGTTGACGAGGAGTGCCCTGAAAGAAGAGGCTAAAGAAAACTATCATTCAAATCTACCAAAAATAATGACACTCACTTTCAGAATTTACGCTCTTTTTCTCATTTTATTGAGTTTGCTGTGTTTTGCTTTCATTGTATTTCTACTAGAGCTGCGCTTCAACGGACAATTTCTGCAAATCAAAGATGTTAAAGTGCACATGCGGAAAATATTTCACTGTGTGCAAATGCAAACCTTTAAACTATGGTCAATATTAAAAATTCAAAGCGTGCGCTACAAATCTAAGATTGTCTTGTTAAAATCAAAGTTTGATATGATGATCAAACATTGTCAATTTTTGTATGGTAAAGGATTGAAGTCCACGACAAAAATTAAAAAATGTGCTAATAAGCGCCAACGTGTACCACAAAACTATAGATTTGGGCGTTTATATTTCCCAAAACCAACTAGAGTCGAAATCTGAAGGCGCAGGCATGTGTGTGAAGTGACCAAATGGTTGTATTCAAAAAATGTAAGAAGCCCAAAATTCAATCTCAGTTGTTCATGGTATACAGAAAAAAGGAGGTCATCGATAACGTGTGTATATCAAAAGTACTGTCAAAATGATAGTTGAATTTGAATAAGGCTGAACGAAGTTCGCTTTGGGTCAAAAATGTAAATCAAATTGGCGCGTAGCGCGAAGAATTTTACGATATTTTTGCACTTTCGTGATAAAATAATCTCATTTTATTACATATTCTCCTTTTGGGGCCCCATAATAGTGAGGACCCCTATGCGCCGAATACCTTGCTTAGGTGATATTTACGCCACGACCGTTTATACAAGTATGAAGTTTGAAGGTACAAAATGTCCACAGTCTAATAAATACTTCGAAATCTGCGGCCGCTTTAAATTATTGTAGCGAAACAGTGTAAAGTAGAATTTGGAAAATCATCAAGAATAGTATTTCTCTGTTTAAGTGTAAATGAAGTATCTTCAAACAAGTTTTCTCAATAAATTTCGAATGTACTTTACTGACTACAAAATGTCTTACTACGGTATTGGTAGTACATTTCAAATTTTGTTGGAATTGTAGTAAGAAATTATCTCGGATTTTGAATTTCAAAAATATTAATATACCCAAGCAATATTATATATTACATGAAAATCAATTTCGAATTTCAATTTCGAATTTTATTCGCACGGTGGAACTTGTTACCTATGCAGTCTCATTTTACAAAATCTGAAATATCTCATAAAACTGAAGAAACTGAAGACAATTCCAAGTCACAATCAAAGATCAATAACATATCGACCGCTCTGTACTGAAAAGTCGGTATTGTGCTAGATTTTAAAGCGTGTAATAAAAGTTCGCAACGAAGTTGAAAATGTTTGTCGATGAGAATATTATCGGCACTAAAATTAACTTTATTTTTGCCGTTGGAACTAGTTACGGTTTTCTTGGGGTTTAGGAGGTATTTCAATTTTTTGAAAACACATTTATTCAGTTAGCTCTGTATAAAGCATCGATATATATAATTGCATTTATGAAATGTTAGTGACATAACTGTGTTTACTGGGTAATTCAGATTTTTCAGAATTATTAAAATTTAAGATTTTTCTCAATCTTAGGTGTATAGATAACATCTCTTATTGTCATACATATCGTCCATATCTTTTCTTTTGCACTAAAAGGGGATTATCGTTTTGAAAGGTCACTACCACAATGCAAAGACAGGACCCACCTAAGTGGCTCTACAAGATGTGAATACACACTAAGTATAGTCACGTGTATTGGAGCCACTTAGGTGGATTCTGTCTGACTTAGTCTTTGGTGACCATAGACCAGGGAACAAAAAATGCAAAAAAGGTTACCTTTTTTAGGTAAAAAAGGAATTCTTTGCAGCAGGGTAAGAAAAAAAGGAATTTTGCTTTTATACCTTTGAAAGACAGTTCCAACTTTTGGCTGAAACAGATATAAAAAAGGTGTAAAAAAGCAAAATAAGCAAAATCATTGCTGCTTGCCTTTTTAGCCCCCTGCCATACAAATTTAGCGAAACCATTTATTTATACGTTCCAAATTTTTATATTAATATTGGAGGGTCCCCTTGCATACGCCAACTGATACATGCATACCAGTAAGGAAAAATAATGCATTCTGTGTTTGGAGACTATTGTGACAAGTAATTTATGTTTTACGATTTTATTTTTATGAGCAACGGCGGTGCTAGGCAACTCTCTAAGCACTATTACAAACCTACTAAGGAAATGCAAAATAGAAAGTTTAGAATGGATTATTTGGTTATGTTATTTACAAGGTACAACAAGGCGATTCATTTTCATTTGCAGTAAAACATGCAGGATTTCCTTCCATACGGCAAATTATCAAACAATAATTCTTATCTGTACAATCGCAAAGGCGGAGAAGATTGCTCACATAACACACCAATTAAATTTTTCTAATTTCCAACCATTTCTTTACTTTATAATAAGTTTTTAACTTGGTGTCCCCCCTAAACCAAATCTGGATACGGCCTTGTTTGTTACACTATGCGGATTTACAGACTTATAGTTACCACAGTCGCAAATTCCCATCTTTTCTTATTTCGGATATTTTTATTAAAGCGTGTAGTTCTCCTTCTAAGTTTCCTATTGCTGGGATCTGGAAATTGCAGAAACGCACTAGCGATTGCTAAATGTTGAATGAATGAATTAAGTGTACAAAATCAGATTATTTGGTGTACCTGCTTACAATGGAATATGGAGCTTTAAACTACCTCAGTGGAAACCACGGCAACGTGACCAAAGCAACCATTTAATTAATAGTACCAATGATAACCATTTATTACACTATATTAGCCAGGGACAGGGCCGTACCCAGGATTTCTCTTTGGGGGAGGCTAGCTGGAAATGCATGGCAAAATGTTATTACATATATGAAATATGAACAATTTTTCAATTTTTGTATGATACGTTTGACCAAATTTGGGGAAAATGATCAAAAAATACATAAAATTCGCGTGTAGCGCGAAAAATTTTGCGATTTTTGATAATTTTTTGGGAAAATATTCTATTTTTCGGGATTTATGCTACAAGCATTGGTGAGGAACACATTTGAATTTATATATTGATTGATTGTCTATAATATTATAATGCTCAATAAAAATACTAATAATATCTAGTGTAACTTTAGAAATCCTAAGCCTCACCCCTCGGTACGGCCTTGACCAGGGAAACCATGGTACTATGGTGCAAAACAGCAATTCACCTTTTAGACTCAAAACTTTGCGTTATGCTCAATTTTAGTAATAAGTTAAGTTATTTCTCCAACTACCTAACATGTTGTAATGTATTAGATGCAATAATGCATAACACACACAATATTATTATGGGTAATATTATGCATGTTTGCTTCTATGAATCTGAATGTAATGTAGGAAGGTAGGTGTTTGCATAGCGAAATTACACTTTACACTGTAGTGAGGCAATATCGGGACGCTCGTTCACGTGTTTATCGCAAATGCACATTCCACATAATCTATTGATATTTATTTACACAGGATGTGGAATCACTTAACTACATTTAACACTTACATGACGAATAATTCCCTTGCTATTGATGACAAATAAGGAACAGCATTTCCTCATATATAAGTTGCGGTACTTTGTGGGGCTCATTCATTTTCGACACAGATGGTGATGTGAGTTGTGCATTACTTGTAGAAAGGGAAGTGTTGAGTATCCGGTATCCTTTATATTATTAGTCACTTTTACTTTTCTTGGAAAAATCACCTCATAGATTTTGTTGTTTAGTAGACGAATATTTCACGCAATATAAGAATCATACTACCTACATAAAATGAAATGGATACGATTAGTTTTTTCTGCTCTAGTGGTAGTAGTAACAACCGTTACACCAGAATCTCAGCTTCAAAGTTCGCGTGACGCTCGACAATTTTCTGGATCTATTAATCAGCGACCCGAAGTCCAACAATCATTTCGTTCTGGATTCAGTAAACCTCAAGTCTTGCCCGCGACTATTAACACGGTTTCCGGCAAGCTGGACTTATCCAGCAGGAGTAAAGATCTCAATGAATTCAGCGCAGATAGTTCCTTTGGTTTAGGACAGCAATATGCTCAACCCATTCAAGGACGATTCTGGACAAATCAAGGTGCAAATTGGAACGGTCGCATAAACAATGGCTGGGGTAATAACAACAATAATTATTGGAACAGTGGCTCCTGGAATGGAAATAACAATGGATGGAACCAAGGTATATCATTTGAGTTTTGTATTTGTAGCTATTGAGATATTGCACATTATACTGTGAACTTCAGCTAATAACAAACAGAATGTTTTAAAGGATAATGCGTACACACATCTATATCATATTATTACAAACAGTGCCGTCTCTAGCGGCAGGGCAGTAGAGTACCTGCCCCCCCCCGAAATCTCGAAAGGGCACGAAAGTGCCCTAACTCGCGAAATTTTCGTGCTACGCGCCAATTTTATACTTTTTAGGTTGATTTTGGCTCAATTTAGCTCAAAAATTTTGCGCTTCGCGCGAATACACACATATTAACAACATTTTTACTTTGGTGCCCTCCCCGAAACCAAATCCTGCATACGGCCTTGAATATAAATAATGCCCATAGAAGTAACACATTAGTTTAAGCTGTTTTAATCACGATCATATTAGTTGAGACAAGTTCAACTCTCCGTTTTTTGGTTAGGGTTTGAAAATAATATCGTAATGTGAATGTGAAAAAATAATCTTTAAAAAATCAAAACTTTAAGATTAAGGTAACTGCTTGGATGGTCAATTTTCACCAAATTTCACAGCACTCATTACTTTTTATAGGCTGAATTATTGAATTTTAAATGCATAATTTACATTATTTTCCAAACTCTGAACAAAAATCGCAGCAAAACCTACATAGTATGCGTAATGTTGACTGCGTGAAATAACTCTATAATATACTTCCGGCAACACTATGCTGTCGCTACTTCTTTAAATGTGTTTGTAATGGTCTATTTTTTAGGTTATTAGACATTAAATGTGATATTAATTGTATACAATTAATTTCACCGTTTATTTTTTGTTGAAATAGTAGATTATTTTTTTAATTTGTTTGCTTGTGTTTGAAAGAGTGAATGCAAAATAATAAATTTTTATCTCATTTCAAAAAGGAGGACAAAAACCTGGATCATGCGGGCGGCCAGTTCCCTACAATAGTTTCAACCAGAATCTTAATTCTGGTTATTATTTTGATCGATCCGACGATGAATCAAAAAATGTAGAACTAAAAGATGCCAGAACGAAAAGACAAATTATCAATGTCAGCAAACCAGAGAAAGTTGTTGCAAATAAAGAGCAAAACAATAAACATAAATTAATAAAAAGAGGGTATTCCTCTGGTCCAACACCTTACTATAATCAAGGGGGAAGCTTTGGAGCTGGAGTTGGGTTCTTAAGTGGATACTCTTTACCCGGAGGATACAACCGATACAATACCAATTATTACAATGGAGGTATACATGGCAGTAATACAGGCTACTATGGGGGATTTCAATCAGGAAACGGCTTTGGTAAGGGTTGGACATCTTCTGGAAGATACTGCATCAGGGATTATGATTGTCCGGGTAAGAAAATTTATATCGCTGTTTAATCTGAAATAATTACAAATACATTGACATAAAATTATATTTCAAATCGAAAGTTCTCAGGAACGATCTAAAACCCAAAAGTTAAACGTAATTATTGAAATATTTTTTCTTAAAAAAACATTCTCAACTTATAGCAACATATTTTTACAAAAAGTGATCCATTCAATACTAATTTTTAAGTTTCTTCTACTCTTTGTCAGAATGTTTAACCTCAAAGCTATAAACTATTCTGGTTTGTCTATTTTGCAGGAAACCAAAAGTGTTGTGGCGGATTGTGCACTAATCCTATTTACATTGGATAAAGAAACATTTAAATTTTTAATCCACATTATATTTAAATTGCACTATTGAACTAGACAATTTTAACATGTTATTACAAAAAATGGCGTACTGCTCCTATAAACTATTGAAATTCTGAATAAAATTCCTGACGTCTATCATCCATGGGCGACGACCATTCAAATTTACTTACACAGTTGTACATAGTACCTATATTATTATGAATAGAAATTGTAGATAAATACTACAATTTTAATTGTGATCAAATAAATAATACGACTCTTAAACAAATTAAATCGATTTTATTTCAATTGAAAAGTTCATATATAAGCGTATACAGCAATTGATTTCTAGGAGGGCAAAATCACATATTGAAACTATATACTAACTCCAAAAAATTCAATTAATTTGGTTAAAATCAAAGCAAAACGCATCTTTTGCTTTTTATTGGTTTTGAATTACATTACTTGTTAAAAACGTTATATAGTTTTAAAACGTTCTTTTCAAAAGCTATGAAAAAGCGGTGCCTAATAATATTGGAATCTAGGGCTTTAGCTACAAGTCTATGCCTGAATACGTGAATGTAATCGTTTATTAAATAATCAAACATTTCAATATATTGTATTCATACATGTTTACACTTACAATCATTCATTATAGTATGTTCTTACTTGTAGCATCACGGTTGTGGATTAGTTATTGAATTCTTTTCTATTTTCAGCTTATATGTCTAAACATTAATACATATTATGGCTGTATGATTTACAGAAAAAAGCCCGTTGTACGAACGGGATTAGTTGAATTATCAGTGCGACTAAAAGCTGTCGCACTAGAATAAAGGTTGATAATAGCTAATGTTTTTCCTTAAAACGTTATGATGCAATCAATGACGTAATCAACCATAACTTTGAAGAATGTGATGGTTGTAGCAACAGTGATGTAATACCATCTTCCTACTCTCACTTTCAGAGTCGGGAATGATTTAAGAAGCCGTCTAAAATCTTTGTGTTTAGTTCGACTCCAAGAATCCACGAAACTAACAGACAGGTCAAACATTTCTGCGGAATTTGACGAAACAGTCATGCCCCCAAGAGAAGTGTTGAAAACGCCAATTGGATAAGTCAAGATTCCTGGAAACTCATCCAAAAAGACGCTGCCCATACTGTTGATTATTATATAGCCACACGTAATGAAGCCACTTGCAATGTGGATTTTTACCGAAGGAATTGACATTGGCGCCATACACTCATTGAAAAGACTGCACTATACTTCTAAACTCTGAAAAACCTTCATGGCGTTACGTTGTTCTCGTATTTCATTTATAGTCATCATCGTAGGATTATTGCAGCTACAAATTCAAAAGAATCAATTAGACAGAATAAATTCAGCGGCTCTGGAATCTATATTGACGAGTGGAAGGGTGGGCAATGCTAATAATCTACTTAGACTTTGATGCATAGACAAAAAATAACACACTTCTTTCGCCTGTAGGATAGATATGAAACTACGGTATAACTTATAACATGGAAAAGTTACAATGGAAGTTAAACACCGCGACACCAACCCGGATTAAAATGCACGACTAATTTAAAATATCTTCTTCAGTGTATTCATTAAGCCACTGGGTCGGGATGTACAATTAATTAGTGATGTGATGCAACAAAAGTTTTCATTGGTTCCGCTGTAATATTTTATAGCCATGTCCGAAAGCTCTAATTTGTTTATCAAATTCATATATACGTAGATTGAATATCAATACAATCTGATAATTTTTTGAATATTTCTTTAAGCTTTTTGTTATGTGGCTGATTACATTATATTTCACAGAAAGGCATCGTTTTATCAACACAAACTCGTGCTAGGTAGTCTATTATAAGCTGGCTGAATTTACAGTAGGTTGAATGAAATGCTGTTTTTATATTATGTACTGTCCAAGGAAAAAAATATGAGATATAATATAATAATAAGTATAAATTATGTTTCACTGAATGAACACAAGGTTAAGGAAACAAATGAGGTCAAGTTCAATTTTGAATTCAGGTCAGGCTGTAGCGGTAACCCAAGTAATGGATATTTTATTCAATTCCATGTGTCTTCTAACAGCTACAGTACAAATGATTAAGTGAAAGCAAGTATTGCCGTATTCATATCGGGTGAAAACAAATAATAATGGATAAAAAATATTACAACATTACGTACGTTTTGTACGAGAACGCTTTTAATTAAGAAATGTAATGTAAGTGATAATTCAAGAATCGATTTGTACAAATTTTCACCTTTTTCCCTGCATATTGCAGTTTCGCATGCTTATTTTTCTATTTACAGTTCAGTTATCACATCTAGTGCAAAATCATCGGTTGGTAAGTAATGAGTTTCAAAATGATTTTTCAAAATTTAGGAAATGTTTAGATTATATGTGTTAAAGAAATAATTTATTGAGCATAGGAGCAGTGAGGTTCACGTGTGAATGGAATATAAAGAAATTGAGATTTGAAATACATATGAGATCAAAATCACTGGATAATTTTTAATACTGGTTAAAATGTTATGATACAATCAATGACGTAATCAACCATGACTTTGAAGAATGTGATGGTTGTAGCAACAGTTATGTAGTACCATCTTCCTACTCTCACTTTCAGAGTCGGGAATGATTTCAGCAGCCATCTAAAATCTTTGTGTTTGGTTCGACTCCAGGAATCCACGAAACTAACAGACAGATCAAACATTTCTGCGGAATTTGACAAAACAGTCGTGCCTCCAAGAGAAGTGTTGAAAACTCCAATTGGATAAGTCAAGATTCCTGGAAACTCATCCAGAAAGATGCTGCCCTATTGATTATTATATAGCCACATCTAATGAAACCACTTGCAATGTGGATTTTTACCGAAGGAATTGACATTGGCGCCATACAATCATTGAAAAGACTGCACAATACTTCTAAACTCTGAAAAACCTTCACGGCGTTACGTTGTTCTCGTATTTCATTTGTAGTCATCATTGTAGGTTTATTGCAGCTACAAATTCAAAACAATCAATTAGAAAGTGTAGTAATTGTTTCTACCCAGAAATTTCAATCTGGCTTCAGAAAATTGACCCAAATTTGTGAAATATTGCATCCAACCTTTTCATTTAAATGAATGTGTTAAGCAGCGCCTAGATGTTATTTCGAAAATTTATTATGCACCTGCTTCAAAAAAGGACAAAATTACTACTCCCCTGTTTTATTCACTCGTTTTTTTATAAAGTAGGTGTAATCGCTACTCCTATGAAATGTGGGTGGCACCCTAAAATCTCCTTTCATGCTTTATTCATGCTGTATAATAGAATATCATAAATTCAGAAAAAAAATTGTATGGCGTGTATACACTGAGCCAGGGGGAGACGATTGCTTCCCTCTCCCAAAATCTAGAAAAAATATTTGTTTATCAAAAAAGTATATAAAATCATCAATGGTTTAGCTCTCTACGACCGAAATTTGATTTTGACCACATTTGCTCAAACGTTTCGCGCTACGGCCGAAAGTTATCACATTTATACCTCATGTTTTGATTTTGTCTAATATATAATACAAATATATATTATTTGTAATATTTGCTTTTGAACTCAAAATTAAATAACTTGATAATGCCTGGCCTTAATTTCAATCACCACGAGTTAAAATTTTCAAAGTCACAAAGTAAGTTTTCCAATGCATGCACTAATAAAATAAATAAAAATGTACTAAATACCTACATACTTTTTATAGCCGTCCTATGATATCTTTCATTCAAATCCAACCAGCTCTGTACTTGTAACTTATCTACAGATAAGAGTTATAGAAAAATACATAGTGAGAAATTGTGAGAAAATCTGGTATGTATATATTATGTCGTATATTTATAAAAGTGATAAAGATATTAGAAATAGTAAAAATAGATCAATTGAGTGCCAGAATTGCATGCTCAAAATTGTTAATACAAATAACTATTTATTTTCAGTCTACGAAATTGACTAAGTTTAGACCAGAGCATACTTTTTTGTATCTCGGGGACCACTCTTCCAATCTGTACTTCTTCCAATTCCACGTCCACGGAAAAACAAAACTGCTTGCACCTAGTAAAATGAGATAACTCATTCGTCTAACGGCCTTAAGACTCAAAAGATATTGACGAATGTGGGCGTCATCTTGTTTTATATCGCTGAATGGGCGGGGATCGTTTTCATTGTTAACTTGCAAACCGTCTTCCTCGTTTCGAGATAAGCGGCCCCCAGTTTTGATAAAATCTAATGCGCTGTCTTCATTAAATATTTTATTTCTTGGTGTTTTGAAAGTGAAGCAATCGTCCAATATGTCAGCTAAGGCGTCGTATGGAATTATACCTAATCCGGGTACCTAATTTAATTTCATATATCGATCACAACCCTGCATATTATCTCGCCACATGCCCAAACGACCACATTTGTGGTTTCCAAAACTTTGCTAAAATAAAATCATGTTCTATGTTACTTTCACAATTCTATCTTAATGTACCGGTTTCTTTGTTGTACGTGAAGACCGAAATTTTTTAAAACAATGGAGAAAATTTGCTTTGCCAATTGAATAGGTTTGTCGTAGCTAGGTCTCTCTCCAGGAATTAAAGGGACAGAAATTGTTTTAATTTAGTGTAAAGTGTTTTTTTGGATCATTTAAACTATACACGTTTTATGGTACAACTATAGGAAATAATTAAAAACTATGGTTTAAACTACATTATAAAATTAGTGTAAATTTCCTGTAAACTGGTGTAAATTAAAAATCCTTTTTCCCAGAGGAAAGCGAACTCCGTTCTTGCAATGCAATTAAACTGACAGTTTACATAAAAAATTATTGCAATTGTAATAGTAAACCTAGCAATAATAAAATTGACTGAATAAAACTTAAAACAAACTTTTGTAAGATTGCGTCTGCGTCGCTTCCGCAAAGTTCCTGTTTGTTGCATTTTGAATTGTAGCAAACGGCAAGAAGTATTGTAAAAAGTTCCTTCAAGACCGGGTGACTCAAAGAGTACTAATATTGTGAACTGTGAAGCAAGAAATTTAATTAATTAATAATATCATCATAGATCATGTTTCATTTTTTATACACTTTATATAATATTTATAATGGTGGAAATGCGTACACTACACGGGTAAATCGAATAGAGGACGAGTTTAGATGCAGTAATGTGAAATGATTCATACAATGAGAATACCGACAAACGGAATAATTTTTGTCGGGTCTCGTGGCTATGAGACCACTTATATATGTGGGCAATGTTATGGGCTCCAAATTTCCAGAGAAACGATGCAGGATCTAAGACTATGTACCCTGATTGAGATAAGCAACCCAAGGTCTAAGGGGTCTCAGAACAAGATACAGTGGTCTCCTATAACTCTACCACTGGACCATTTTTGCTCTTCCAATGCAACACTGTGCAAATGTTTATATTCACCCACGATGTATTTAGTAGGTATAAAACCGTGGGCAGGTTAATAGCCGTACCTAGGATTTGATTTCGAAGAGGGCTCTAAATATCATAAATTATTATATACGAGCAAGATCAATGGCGTATCTAGGATTCTTAAATGGGGGGGGGGTACTATAATAAAGTATACCAACTTGCTAACTATTTAACTTTTTGGATTCATTGCTTGTAACAAATTAACAAAATGATTTTAACAAATTAACAAAATGCTTGTAACAAATTAACAAAATGCTTGTAAAAAATTAACAAAATGCTTGTAAAAAATTAACAAAATGCTTGTAACAAATTAACAAAATGCTTGTAACAAATTAACAAA
>JAQFYB010003210.1:0-20380 GCA_034694085.1 Pogonognathellus longicornis | reverse complement strand
ACTAATTGCATTTTTAAAATGGTATGGCCGGGCCTGTTCAATTTCCTCCTAGCCGGGACATGGTTGTTACGGCTCTGCTCCAGGTTATCCTTGCAATTTATTTTCATACACACACATCCAGTGCAGCAGAGCTTCGATTTATGTAAAGGTGCCCGGGCACCCGCCGAAGTTGGGGCGCCCCCGGTTGAAGCAAACGTCAGAGGGCACCTCATGTGTAGCGAAATTTGACAAATTTTGTGGGGTTAGGGGCGCCTTTTTGGTGGGGTAGGGGGCGCCTTTTCCAATTTTTTTTGGACTTCTAAATGTTCATAAATGTAAAATGCATTAGTAAATATTCAATTTTGACAAATTAATCATACCAAATCAATTACTATAATGACCAGAGGGAGGATAATATTATGTATATATTGTATTCGTGTATACCGTAATTTACGAAATACAACCACTGGGATTCTAGTTTTTGGGCAAAGAATTTTAGCCAGGCTGCCGTGAATAAAACCTACTAAAAATTGAATGAATTAAACACCCCCCCCCCTGTATATTGTCCATGGGGTTTTAATTAATTTTACTTTATTTTAAACAACAATATTGTGTATGCCACAAAACAAATGCCCAATTTAGATTCATCATCATTTCAATTGGTGCTATGTTGTATACTTCCATACCTTAATATTCCACACCATATAATGACTCCTTATACTATGGTCCATTCAAACTCGACCTGCATACATTAACTCTAACTTTGATTTAAATCAAATGTGAGTCAAATCTCGATCCATCTCGTACACCTACCTGTTTTTAATGACACTTTGATCGCTTGCGTTGTAGACCTACCTTTTAACCCCTGGGTTAAAGTATATGACCTGGGGAATTTGATCCTACTCCCCTGTGTTTCTTGATTCGAGCTCTACAACATATAATAACTTTAGAAAAATTCGTAGAAAGGCCACACGACCATGTAAATCCGATGTCCAATGTAGCATTCATAAAAGTTATAACGCAATTTAAATTTAGTTGTACTGAAATCAGCTTAAAAATTTAAATGTAAATACTTTGTTCCCATTAAAAATGCCAAGAAAATGAAATAGGCGCAATTTTAGTATTTTAAATGCCGTCACACTGTTTTAGTACGGGTGTGTTCACCTCAACGTGAAAACTACAAAGATATGTGTAATGATGGTCGGCTAACTTTTATTATGTCAGTCGGGTATAAACTCAGGGGCTGCTCAGTGACAGGTCCCAAGTAACATTTTGCCGTGAAAAGAACGCTTTTAGACGGTGCTTATAGTACGAAGGAACGGTTCACTTAACTTAACAGTCACGGTTTTAGAACTGTTCATAGACGGGCCTTTGTCGCCCCTCAACATACTGCGTTTGTTCTTCCCACGTTCCGAAGAACGAAAACTATGCAGTAAAAAGACGCTTGTGGTAGTTACCCTATTGCTGAGAGAGGACCAAAAAGGTTTAGCAGCCTGGGACCAGATTACGAGTCACCTTGCTATTACTTTCTCCTCCTTACCCCTCCTCACCGCAGTGCCTTTATTGGATAACTTTATGTTTCTGCACAGCTTTATTGTAAACTAGTGGATGATGGACGCCGAAAGGAATGAAAAACATTCGTTCGAAAGGCATTTCTTAGCGGGGTTGGAAAAAATGCGGGGGTCTAACCCCCGGAGGGCACCCGTGATGCCCCTAGGGGCACCAAAGTCGAGAAAAACAATTTCGGGGCACCCAAAGGGTGGCCTGCAAAAAAATTTCTGTAAAAATTTAAACAAAAATTTGAAGGCTTCAGCCCCGCAAATTTTTCAAAAATAAATATAAATCAGGCTATAAAATGTATAAAATATATAATGGCATCAATGGCTGGCATAAAATTTACCTATGCTATTACTTGCTTTTAATTGTATATTTTATTTAAGTAAGATTCCAGCCTCCTTTTAATGACAATTTGTGCGTGCAGGATTAGGATACATCTTTTTTTTCATCTTTTGAAGTGAATTAGAGACACTATTCTACACAAAAAAATCAAACATCAAACCCCCGCAAAATCGCTGTTTTTTTTGGGTCCGGGGGTGAGAAACCCGCTTTTAGAGGCAAATTTGGTGCCCCGCGGGGCACCCGGAATGGGGGCCCCGCGGGTCACCAAGAACAGAAATTCCAATTCCGCTTCTTAGTAACGTTACCAGCACGCTTTTATTTTCTCCGATATTTTATTATATTTTATTATATTATACTTTATTTTCCCAATAGGGAGGATAAAAGAGCGTACACCGTAGATTTTGAATTTCTAGGCACTGCGGCGACCATAAAAGCACGGTCTGAGAACGTTCGGCACCAATAAATGTTACTGACAATGAGTGTGCTTTGTCTTGATAGAATAATGGTTGCATAGAAATAGATAAAATTGTTTTTCAATCGCTATTATACAGCTTGCAATATTTCATTATTATTATTTCGTTATATTATTATTAGGGAGCGTGCATATATTATGACGTCTGCACTTTAGGGGGGAGGGGATATTGGAAAATATGACAAAAACAGACGGGGGGAGGTCTCGGGTTTCATGACGTTTGTATATTAATTTACAAAAAGGCATAAATGTACTAAGCTTACTCTAATGGTAAAGCCAGCTTCACCTGGGTTACGACATCGAAACGAATACAACATAATATACTAAAAATATTTAACCACGGGAGATACCAATACAACTAACAGTAGCGGTAAGCATTATCTTTATCTTCTGTATTTATTGATACCTATTTATTTAGCTAAAATAAAATAATATAAAGGAGGAGTGCGGGGGCTAAGGTAGATATTTCTCTCTATTACTCAATTTTCCGCGCAAAGGTTCAACTTCCCCTGTGAGCTCCCGCACTAGCTACAGAAGACCGAGTTACAACGGATAAACTAGGGTTTGGGCTGTGTTTATGCTTTACAAATTCTTTAACTTTGGCTGTGTGTAAAGGAGTAGGGTGATTTGAATAGCGCTGTCTCTTGAGTTGTTTATCTCCTTTACCGTCTTTACATACAGAAGAAACAGGAGATACAGGAGATACAAACAATAAACAGAAGATAATGCTTACCCTTAGTATTCATCGCATTCGCGTTTAGTATCTCTCTTGATACACCATATTTTCTACAACAGAATACATAATAGAGTAGATTAAACGAGTGGCTGTAAATGAAGTTTTTGACGAAGGTCTACCGATTATTGAGAATCTAACTCAATGGTTATTTTCGCCATTTGAAGAGTTAGATACTTGATATTGTTGATTTTATGCAGTTTTTTCTATTCAGTGGTTGTTTGTATGCACAATAAAATGCTATTAAATTGATGTACAAATTTACTCATAGATTGGGGGGTTGAATTTATTGTATGACGTCTGTGTAGGGAGGTCTATAATTTCATGACCTTGCAGGCATAGGGGGGAGTGGGGGTCTAAAAAAGGCCCAAATTGCAGACGTCATATATCCAAGCTCCCCTACGCATTCATACTCACAAAACGTTACACTCCCTTGCAAACAATCACAGCATCGAATAAAAACTTTCGATGCAATTTTATCCATTTTTGGATGTAAGAATGACTCCTGTATTAAAGTTTGCGATTTTTTTAACCTTAAAAACTTTCGTTTTTAAAATGCCGTGAGATTGTACCGTGCCGTTCATAGAGATTCGTTTGGATTAGAACTTGTAAACAAGCCAGACGAAAAGAATAAACCGTTTGGTTTTTATTTAAGTTTGAAATTTGCAAAAATTTGAATTAATAATTGTTATTTTAAACTGCCGTGAGATTTTACGGCGCCGTTTTATAGAGATCCGTGCTATCTCAAAAATAGCTTATTTTACCATAAAAGTTCAAAAAATTAGAAAAGAATTCGCGCCAAGCGTGAATTTGATGCGTTTTAAGTTGGTTTGGACACAATATAAAGCGCTTTATGCACTCAATTGTACATCATATTCGAATTATCGAATTGCTGCACACCCCCCAGCTTACGATCTTGGATACGTTCCTGATTAGAACCTATAAAAAACTAGACCAAAATAATAAGCCTTTTGATTTTTATTTAGGTTTGAGCATACATTAAAGTTTGCAAAAATTTTGAAATTAAGTAACTGTTGTTTGCAACAGTGCCGTAACTACGAGGCGGTAAGTAAGAGGAGGAAGCTGGTCCTGGCCGGGTCACTAAGTGGACGGGTCAAGTCACTAATTAACTCACACTAGATATTTTCGCATTTTTAATAAAAGTGTAGTGATAAAAGATTGGTAAAATTTTGACTCATTGAAAGCAGCCACCAATCTTATTTGTAGTTGGTTTTCAAATTCGGCTGAGGATAGTTGTAACCAAATTTTGCAATTATTATTACAAAGCTCAAACTTTTGTACATATGAATGATGAGTTCATCCATTACAAATTTAAAGGGGCCAGGAACTGTGTAGATGCTAGGCATGCATATTTTATGCAACATAATTTATACAAATATTTCTAACATATTGAGTCACATGTAAACCGATCATTTTTGAATTTCCTTTTCGGGAAGTTCAAAAGCATGTAAAACTATCATGACTACTTTACATCATGTTCAACATCATGTAAAACATAATGGCTACTTTACATCTTGTACATCAAATATAGATTGTCCTAAAATATATATACATATCTCCTTTAACTGATTTTTGGGTTTTGAATTTAATGCAATTTCACGTTCTCATAATCTTCCAAAGTTTTTTGAGTCTCCATGTTAAAAAAAAATCATTGCACTTTTTAGATTTAATATTTCTTAATTCTTTTGATTTTTATTGTTCTTTGATCTAAAGGGCCATAGATGATTTCTCCATTGTTTTCTTATTTGGTCCTTTAATATGTTCAATTAGGTAGGTACTTTAACCTTTATTTCCGGTAGGGCAAATGTTATACAAGCTGAATACAGGTTGTTCCCAACGGCTCAGTACACTGCGCAGGCGCCCTCAAATCCTAACCCCAAATTTACTATGTGCACAACGTGCACAAAATTTAAAAATATCTCGGTAAGCGCAATTTGTATCTGTTAATGTTAATTTTGATTTTAAGCTAGTCCAATTTTTCGATAATTGTAATAATAATCCATTATGTTAGGTGCTCCACCCCAAACCAAATCCTGGGTACTGCGATGCCTTAAATGTTTTGTTCAAACATAATAAATATCAAGTTTCAACTTTTAAAAATATTATGGTCATTTTAAGCACTGGTCACATTCACATGTACACCAACTTCATAAGACATTCCTGAATCTCTAATTCTAATAATTTATAATTACTGAAAACATTTTACTCATTGCATTTTTAAAATGGTATGGCTGGGCCTATTTAATTTTCTCCTAGCCGGGACCTGGTTGTTACAGTCCTGTTTTGCAAAGTATTGCTCGACGTCATTCGTTAGACCCTAGTGACAATCTCTGCTAAAAACTAGATGAAAATATTCAGCCGTTTGGTTTTTCTAGGGTTTAGTATGAATTTTACATAGGGATATCGATGTGATGACATTGCATGGTTGCCTGGGTAATAGGAAATCCATTTTGTCTCGAACTTTACTCTAATCCGGAATACAGCGGATTGACGGCAACTTTTAAATATCGCACACGGAGCGAAGAGAAAAAATCAGCAAGACCAAGACCCACCCAAATCTTTAGGATTGGAGTACGTTGGAAGTTTTGAATATATCGCACCTGACACAGTTATTTTGTTCAGCAAACTCTCTTTCTCTCCCTCTTTTTCTCAGCAATCTACCTTGTGTATTCGCTTACCCAAACTAACTTTCGTGAGTTCTTTAAAGATGCATTCGCCTACCAGAATTCAATTCGAAGGCGAATTTACACGCATACTTCCCAATCTATCTAATATCAAAGTCCTGAGGGAGTTGAATTCCCAAGAATGAATGTCATGTCATGTATTTTTTTTTTATAATTTAGCTTTTTTAGCTACTAGGCCTGAATTGCGCAGAAGCGAGATGACCAAGGAGAAAGGGGAAAAGATGCATGGGAGAAAGCACAGCATACACATGACAAAACAGCATATAAATAAGTATTACGAAGTTTACTGAGTAATACGAGGGATCGGTTGTTTGATGGGGAGAAAAGTAGGCAATTACATCCAACCCCACTCCAAAATATGTATTTTGCTATAAATGTGTTAAAAATCTAGATTTTTCCCGTTAAACGTGAATTTGAATTATTCAATTACCTATTACTATTTATTAGCATTTTCATCTGTAATTTGCATGTACCATAAAATATACCAACACTAAATCAAATTATGTAGCGACTTTAAGTACAATGCGTACAATGGTTAATTTGGTGGAAAATATAATAATGGGAATAATTATAAGATTTTAACATTTTCCCCTGTTTGCATTCGTTATTATTGGATGAGACCTTTGACGTAGTCTCTGAAGATAGTAAAGTAAAGTAAAGCACCACAAAGGAAACAGTAACAGGAAAGGACACTATAGTAGTAGTAGTAATACTAGTAGGTAGTAGTACTAGCATAGCAGTAGCTTCAGTAGCATGATAGGAATAGCAAACAAGCAAAGTTTGTGAGTAATCGCATCATAATAATCTCAAAATATTACACCAAAAAGTGTTACACTACTCCTACTGCTGCCTTTATTGTGTACCTTGTTGGGTGTAATGTTGCTGCAACACACAAACAGAAGCACGAAACACAATTGATTATTAATCCTTTGTCAATGTCCACTTGTCCACAAACCACTGGCAGTGAGGGAGAAGATCTCTATTTGTATTGTACACCATAATGTCATCACGCATGACATTATCATCATGCGTTTCACATTGATTGTTTATTAGCAAAGTATAAAATCCGAGAGTTAAGTTGGTTGTGATGGGGATAACAATAATAAAAATGATTCTTTAGTTTAAAGAGCAAGTTGATAACATGGACACTGGCTGTAGGGCTGAGTATTGAGTTGAGGAGGACATAAAGAGGGGAGGGCGGACGGAATTGAAGTAGAGCGTTGTGAGAGTCCACAGAAGACACATCACACGATTCACGACTATCACGACACGAACACAAGTTTTCCAACACAAGTTTTCCATCACAACTTACACAGCGGTTTGTGGCTGAGTTTCTTCTGCAGCATCACATCAAATCAACTCAATCATTGCTGGCAGTCGAGAGATAGAGAGACGAGTGCAACTTCGAGAGAGATTAGAGTTAACTATGAACTAACAGTCAGGTAATTTAACTACAATATTTAATCTTGATAATATTCCATTAAACATTTCAACATTAATAATTCAATTTAAACTCTTCAATTAAATCACAGCATGTTCATAACAACAAACTCTCTCATTCAAAATAGTTTGTTTTATTCATTATTTGTTGCTTAGTTGTTAGTTGGCTACAGCTGCTCGTGTAAATTAATCTATTATTAATTGTTGATTGTAGTGGGAGTTCATTTTTATTTTGGATTTGGATTTATTCTGCTCCCAGATAACTATCAACAATCATCACCTTCGTCTCCTGCTGTACCAACCTATTTACCTAAGTCTAAAGTATGAACATGTGACATGACGTGAGAAACATTAAACTTGAATGTAAGTGCAAGTACTCATTCATCATTGTTTAAAATTTATTAACACTTTTTACTTTTTGCTGTTTGTATTTAAAATTAACTTTTGAAGTTTTAGTTAGATTCACTTCTTATGTTTTACAACGCATTGTAAATAGTATAATTACTTTATGATCAATGTCAATATACAGTGTGATACTTCCAATTAGTTGGTAGTGGTAGCAAATCAACTTATAATGAAAAGATGTTGAATGTTCTTAATTTTCACTCGATTTGCAATCATATTCTTGTTTCTTGGTTTTCTTAAAAGTTAACCAACTAATATTTAAGTATAATTAAATTAAAATGGGCGAATCAAATGGTTGAGAGAGGTTCCAGTATCAAATATTAAAATTCAACATTTTTTCCCAATCTAATCTGTGATAATTGTTTTTGTGATTTTAGAACAACAGTCAACAATCAACAGCTGCAGGTAGTGGTGAAGTCAACAACTAATAAGTCGACATTGAAATATCAGGCGAAAAAATGTCGAACGCAAGTGGAAACAAGTCACGTCTGATTGTCATGTTTGCCATGACCTTCAGCTTCTTTTTGGTTGAGATAATTGTGGGCTATCTCACGAATTCTATGGCGTTGGTTGCGGACAGTTTTCATATGTTGAGTGATGTTGCGGCTCTGGTCGTTGCTTTTCTCTCTGTCAAAGTGTCACCCAAAAAGTGGTCTAAAAATACTTTCGGTTGGGCTCGGGCGGAAGTGTTGGGAGCGTTAGTTAACGCTGTCTTTCTCGTAGCACTTTGTTTCTCTATCTTGGTGGAGTCTGTGAAGAGATTTATTCACCCAGAAACCATTGAAAATGCAGATTGGATTTTGGGTGTTGGAGTTGTTGGGTTGATTGTCAACATTGTCGGACTGTGCCTGTTTAGACATCATGGAGGCTCTGGTCACTCACACCATCATCACACAATCAAACACCAGAGTCGTCTGACGCGAATGGTGGCTACGGATGACAACGAAAATGATGAACGGGTGACTTCTCCGGATAATGCACCTTCTCAACCTCCTCCTCAATCAGACGGGCATAAAATGGCCTCTGCCGCTCAAATGAACATGAGAGGTGTGTTCCTTCATTTGTTGGCGGATGCTCTGGGTTCAGTGATTGTCATCATCTCTGCATTAATTATTCATTTCTGCACCGAGTGGGAACATCGATTTTACGTGGACCCGGCGCTTAGTGTTTTCATGGTCATCATAATTCTACACTCCGTATGGCCATTGCTTCAAGAGTCTGCACTGATTCTTCTACAAACAGTGCCAACACACATACAGATTGACGCTTTGCAGACCAAACTCTTGCAGGAGGTTGAAGGAGTTATTGCTCTGCACGAATTTCATATTTGGCAACTGGCGGGTGACCGAATTATCGCTACTGCTCATATCCGATGTCGAAATCTTGCCGATTATATACGTATTGCTGAGAAAGTAAAGGAATTCTTTCACAACGAAGGAATCCACTCGACAACAATCCAACCGGAATTCGTGGAGCAATATCCAGAAGACCTGAGTATGCAAGATTGCTTCCTTGTATGCCCTGACCCGACAGAAAGCGGCTGCGCAGCCAACACATGTTGTGGACCTCAACGCTCTCCAGGTCAACCGACCACAGTTCAAAATTCTTCTTGCTTAGAACGTTCATCAAAACTAACTCAATCTACCCCCCTCATCCCCACAACCAACCATACAAAAGATACCATTTCACAAGAAGAGCAAAACACTCTACTGGAACAAGTCTACTCTCAGGACCCTCCTGGTGCATCCGGAGAATCTTCCGTTTAAAATTCACCTTTCGCTATCTTCAATCGGCACTGCCTTTTCCTTCGTCCATCTTCATTTGCAACCAGTCTTGTCTTCCTTTCGTCTTGGTCAATGTTCTTCGTGATTCTGTGCTACTCTTGTTTTCACATTCAATAATACATTACGTTTAATAGAAATGAAAAATCCAAAGTGTTGTGTAGCTACGACTCAGGCCAAGTTTTAAAAACACGACCATAATTCGGACCCAACTTAGCAGGACTTGATGATACAATCAAAATTGACTTCATTTCAGTGAGTAAAATCGGAGACGCATTCATTGGCCTTGTCACATTGTAAAGTAAAGATAATTGAAATAATATTGTTCCCAAAAATTAGTGAAACTGCTACTTCGTATTAATTGTATACTGATCCCCACTGGGACAGTGCAATCGTAAAAATATGTATTATTTACTATAAATGTACTTATGTAAAATCTTGGTAGATGTAAACTACAACCAACAAAATTTCATGTATTAATATTACCGTTGTAATTGTAATGCGAGCTCAAGTATAAAAATACAGCAACCATGAATAGTTAAATAGGCAAAAGTGTTGTAGTGCCTATGATATAATAATATGTTGTTGGATAAGTACTTGTTACTTTAATGGGTGTTATAAAATGAATTTGAATAACTTATTAAAATCTGTAAAAAGTACAAGAAACTGTTTGTGGGTGTAGTAAATATAATTTTAATTAGTATATCGTTTTAACTGAAGTACAGTTTGGTTGACTGAGTTTTAACAAATAATTGCTATCTCGAAGTGTACAGTGACATGTGACGATAGTTGTTTATAAATAGGTGAATGGTGTTTAGATGAATGAAAGCTTGTTGACATGTTGACTGTAATAATAGAGGAAACACAAATAATCATGTCTTGTAAATCATTCAGTCATCTGGTGTGTTAAGTCAGTCCATTCCCAGTGTCTACTCTGGGTTCTGTGTTTTCACAGTACACAAATAATGTAAAAATGTAAAAATAACAGTAAAATTTACTATTTACTGTTTAGGTAGCTAAATATTTAGTTCGGCTGTATTGACTATTGTAATGTTCTATGAATACGTGTATATTAATTTCGAAACCAAATGTTTGTTACAGCTACAAACAAACAGATTAACGTTTTTTGAGTTGACGGAGTTTACAAGATTGATTTATCTGATTTGTAAGTTTGCAAAATTAATATTAATTGTTGTAAACACAAGGTCTCTTGATCTGGTACGCCTAGTACTTCATGCATCAAATAATGAGAGTTGAGAATTCAAAAAGTCACTCATTGCGCAATGGGTTTTAAAAATGGTTTTTTCAGATGCTCGCATAAAGTAACAAAATGATAATAATATATTAGTATCACTTCTGTTGATGTATTAGCTGTTTATGACTTGTTGTTATTCTTATTTTAGTGTATTATTAACGTAAATTTGACAATTGACGAATGACTGTCGCAAAAAGAATCATGAAACATGCAATGTATTTATGCAGTAACAATACCAACTATTAATTAATTCTATTATCTGCGTTTGTGTAAGTATGTATATGACTTTAAAAAAGTGAGTTTGTTTACAAAAATGTTCATTGCTTTATCTTATTTCATTAATGCTTGAAAACTGGAAAAATTGGAAAATTATAAATTCTGTAAGAACGACGCTTATCAGTCATTCCTTGGGTAAGTTAGTTTTTATCACTGATAACAATAATGTGTAGCTCTACTCTACCCTTACGAATGAGCAGTGAATTTTTTATACAAACTCAGCATTTTTGTTAATTAGCTGTCTTCAGTTATTGGAAGTGTGATAATACGGATTGAGTATAATATATGTCTTAGCGATCATGTTTTTTATTATGTGAAATAATGTTCAATATTGAGATCAATGGTGAAAAAATAAATGAACGAACATCTAACAGTTGTCCATTAAAAAGCCTAAACTATGTTGCTATGATTATTATAATGTTACCATGTGCATAAAAGTAGATAATCACATTACGACATGTTGTCTTTAAAAATATTTTACTCAACAATACATATCATCAATCATTAATAATAATTCGTCGTCCGCTTCAATCGTTTAAAATCCTCAAGAAGCTGGTTCTTTTCATAATGCTAAGTATTTTCATGCACACAGAGATACAGTAATTATCGCATATAGGTAAGTAGGTTTTCCCAATGCTGAGTTATCACTATCACTGCAGCGGTTATCATATCATTAACATTCAACATACCTGTCTCAATTTCATTTTAAACTGCACGTGTCATTCATAATATAGCATGCTCACACGCTTGTATTAGAATCCTTGGTTAAAAATGTAGGACAAAGATTAGATATTGAATTCAGTGTGATAATGCTAGAAGTTTGTTCTACTCGCTTGCTAACTACAATGCAACAATGAATAAGAAAGATTGTCAAAGTCCAAGAGCAAGAAGACCTAGCAATACAAATTAAGCCCTGAATGAGATACATGATTCATTTACGTGATAATTACAATAATATGTTATATTGTTGATATATTTAATTAACAATTATGTGATACGAGTTGAACGCTTGAAAACAGTTTCAATTTTTCACAAGAAGGAAGCATCACTGTCAATTTAGCTGCATTGGTGGTTATGTATACTTCTGTATTCATCAGCGTGTGACATTAACATTCTAGTAGTTGATGTGCTATGTCTGAACATTACCAAAGGTACCTGGAGGAGGTCTGTAGATTTTTGGAAGTGAAAATGCTTGTATACTATTAAATGCGTACTTTTTCTGACCTATATTCTTAAGCGTGTTTTCACGACGACAGCCTTCCCTGTTAACAAACAAAAATATTTATTGCAAACACACAAAAATGCTTTATGTATACTTTGAAAACACGAGGTATTGGGAATTTGTATTCATTCGCGAAAGAGACGTATGTAGTTAATTATTGAAAACATTGAATCAACTTACGATCTGATGGCGTCCAGCGCCAATTGAAATTCATGCTCAGCTAAATCATATTCTTGAGATAATATCTGACACTGCTCCAAAGAAACAGACATGGAAGTTCTATCCTTCCCACTTTTACAACTTGTGTAGCGCAACCCTAAAAGAAATCAGTTATTTACATAACAATCATTAATGACGACATAACGTCAACAATCAAATACTAAACAAGTTTTAATACCTTGAAGTAGACGCACGATTTGCGATGAAAGATGAATTATATCTACGTTTTTCTTCTTTTTTGAAATAAGTTCTTGATGTAATTTGTCCAAGAGAAGATCCACATTTGGGTCAGATACATTGGATTCTAAATAATTTAATAATTATAGAGATTTGTAATAGGTTCTGGCAATTAGCATTCAGAAATCACCTTAACAAGCTGAATTGTAAGTTGCCAAAAACTGAGTCTTCAATAATATTATACAACTAACTTATGCTGCAATTTTCCTTTCACCGTTGAAAAAATAAAAAAACGCTTATTGCTGAGTCAGTACATCGTAAAAGGTGACAAAACTTACTTTTAGAAGTGAACTTTACTGGAAGTGTCAACTTTTTGTAGCGACGGTAGTAGTCATTAAGTCTGACAAAGTTGTCCAAATTTGATTTATCTTGAGGCTCTAGATCTCCAAAACGTTCTGCGAGTGAGGCCTGCTCATTGATACCGATATTAAAAATTATGGGAGTAATAACAAAACTTGTACTTCGGTTGGGGTTAATTGGTAACATGCTAAACAAAGACTCGGGCACTGGAAGTAAAACTTTTAAATTTGATCGAGATCCATGGACTTTTGGAAGCGGTGGGTTTGAGTGCCCACAATAATTTTCAGTTGGCGGTGGGCATTCAGAGGAACATTCTACTCCCCTCTGTTCCCCACCCGCCATCACCATCACGAATTCTACTGTCTTCAGATCCTCTATGGCCACTATCATGTCATTAAACATTTCTGCTTCGTGTGAGTAATAAGTTAGAAAAGAATGGAAAGAAACAAGAGGACCCAGTCGAGTAGCTACGTATAAAAACGTTGTCTCGGGCTTTCGACACCACAAACGACCCATCAATCCAGTCACCAGGCATGTCAACTGAAAAATACAAAACTAATCAGCACACAAACAGAAAAATCAATACAATCGTCGCCACAGGACGATTTTACAAATAGATTACAATATGGATTAAAATATTCTTTCTCAATTATAATTGCTTAGAAAAGAATTATTTTTTCTTCTGTCGTTCTTTAAAAGTAGAAGATAAGCTTACCGCGTGCGAAAAGCAGACATCTCTTCGATATTTTACAATGTATCCTAATTTGGATTTTTCATTATTTTCTTGAAGTCTGAAGATGCTGTGAGCGAGTCGAGATGTTTTCAAAAGTCCATCCATTGCAAGTCTTAGTTTCTTAACACTAGCTTTAAGTTCTTCACTCCAGTCTCCACTCAGTCCATTGTTATTTGTTAAAAGTGGCGTTGTCGTTGTTGCCTGTCGTGCAGCGACGGGTGCAGTTGAAGGAGAAGTAGAGGATATACTCAAAATTTTAGAAGCAGATTCTTCTCTGAGTGATTTTCTCCACTGGGCATTATTAACATTACTGTTGTTGTTACGAGAACCGAAAGTAGTGCCTTGGTTGACAGAATTGACCCGACTGACTGAATGAGAATGAGATAATCTCAGAGAATGAGAATCCAGATCAGCTCCCACACCGCATAAAACGCGCACTTTACTATTGAGGCTGATTACACTGGCTTCAATGTTCAATTGCGTTAAATCCCAAGGTTCAGGTTCGTCTGACGGGCGATAGTAATTGGACGAAGGAGAGTCCAAAAAAGATTTCACGATGTCTTCTATGCCAACACCAGAGTCGGGTGTTCCTTCTTCAGAGTCTTTACCTCGGGGTTGCATTTCTTTTCTTCGCTTAAACAAATCCACGACCGACCTCATAGGAGAGTTTGGTGTGTCGATACCTTCGTCAACCAATCGTGTCTCGTCTTCTACCACACCGTCAAACTCTGCTGAGGTGCTGTGAGGGAATGTCAATTTTTGACGTTCCAGAAAATCAAAAGCTTCTTCAATCAGAGAATGATCGCATATCGTCAATAAGAGTCGACACTAAAAAAACATTTCTTGTTTTATAAATTGTATAGTTAGTCATTAGTCTCTATTTATGTAATAATACCAATTCATCATCACAGATTATTAGCATGCATTTCGAAAAGCTAAAAATGACTTTTTGACTTTGAGATTTTAAAATTGTCTGATAATTGAAAAAAAAACACTTGTAAAGTGAAAGATATTGGTCAAAGCATAATGCCAGAATGACAATTAATATCTGCATTTAACTGGGTTGTTCAACAAACGTGCATTTCTAATATTATTATTAAACACTATTAAACAAGTTTCATTCTTACCCGGTGGTAAATTTCTTCGACAAACTTATTCATTCCTTGTGTTTTACGCTCTTTCGCCAATTTCATGATTATCTGCATTCGTTCGACAATCTCTCTACGCAGCCTTTTAATTCCCTATTTTGAATCATTGTAATAAGTTGTCAATCCCATAATATAAATTGTATAATTACTAATTGTTGAACATTATAAATAATTTGTGCTAGTAATTACCTGAACTGAGTCGTGTGTCATGTTAACTTTATTGGTAACATACCACGACGATTGCCCTTTGCTTCCTTTCTCGCCATAATGCTGCCAACTATGAAGTAACCTGTACCAATGTAAACAGAGTTGATTACTTTTTATTTTTTTACTTAGTTTCATCTCATATAACGATTATTGACTATTGCATAATGTATATGTACGCAGCGAGTGTAAGGAAATACAAGTAATTACTTTACTAAACCACCATTGTCGTATCGCTGAGCGTACGCCGTGAACGCTCCTACTGTAATTGTGTCATGAAATCCGCTTTTGTGTAAACTCTCATTTTGTGCCCATATTCGTTGCAAGTGCAAATTGAGAGGAACGAATTCGTATGTAGGATCATTCTTTGTAGAACTCTGACGAAAATCTCCGCCTATGAATTAATCAGACATGTCTTGTAATACAATATTACTTCCAAGCATTACTCAATTACCGTTGCAATGCACATGGTAAGAAAATGTGACTACCTTTGTGTAACAATAGATTCTGTCTGGCTTGAGTGTATACGTTAATAAGCCACAAATGTCTTTCTAGAATTTGCACCTGTCTAGAGTGCCACGGCTCCCTCAGTTCGCCAAGTCCAATCATCTCTTGCAACAATTCCTTTTCTTCTGCAATCCACAAAGACCTGTAAAAAACAAATGGTTTCAAAATTAGTTATAAAGTAAATATTTATCACGAAAAGGAGTGAAATGTTAATTTTTGACATTTATCGACAAATTCAAGCTTCGATATTTCCTTACCAATTAATTAATACTTATATACTTAAATCGTATATTTAAAATCATTGATGCACAACTTATTATCAATAAAATGGCAATTTCACTTACAAAAGTTGTTGCGGGAATAGGAACGACAATTTTGACTCTGCCATGACTTCGTGGACAAATATATCCCCACCAAGGCCGGAATGAAAGCGGTAAGTTTGCATGTAAGGATGGCTGAATAACTGACTAAAATTGTTTTGTAACGGAATTTTTAATTTGCAGCCTAGTCTTGGTGGAAGTGACTGAGTTCGCCGATGACCATATGCCTGTGAATAAATAATTATTTCTTTTCAAGCCCATTTTCAGTTTTAATTCTAGATAATGAAAATTTTCAATATAATAGTACAACATTTCGTTTCGATTTGACACACTGATTTGCATGAGGAAAAATGAACTAAAAACTTACTAATTGGTTAATTTGTGCCTCGTACATATTAGAGCGACATGGGGTCGACTCAGTACTTGATCGCTCTTCACGTTCCAAGTTCCACACGATGATAGTTAAAAATCCGACGTGTGAGTTTGAAGTTGCAGATGATTTAGTTGTACAAGTAATGGGAAGTCGAACTTTATCGACAGCTCTAAGCGACCCCAAAGGAACTTTCAGTTCACCAACCACAGTATGAATCCCTGTAGTGCGCTCACGAACATCGCATATGCGAACTCTTACTTCTGTCCCATCAAACAGTCCATCACTGGAACGAAATGTTACTGTTTTTAAAAACACTGGATTGCTGCTTCGCTGCAAAAGTACAAATAAAAATTATTTTGGTAATATATTTTGTCAATAGAAATACATATATACACACTATATTTTATACAAAATAAATACAAACAGATTGACAATTAATAATATATATAACTTGCAGTAAAGTTATTTTTTGTTCATATTCTATTTCTCTTAAAACGCACCTAACCAAACTTGTAACGTTTGTAAAGATATATCACTAAATTGATTTAAACTAATTGAATGATAGCGGTGTACCTCAATGACCTCTGTTCCAGCATAGTTAACCCACAAATCTTGGGCAGAGTTCCGTATATGTAAGACAAGTTTTACATTTGGGGCTCTTCCGTGACTATCACAGAGAAGATTGTCGCAGGCTAAAGAAATTTCACACAATGGAGCTTCAGAAACATCTAAAAACAAATGAATGTATTATTTGTAGAAAACTTATACAAAGTTATGCCATTTAACTTTCACTCCAATAAAAATTGTAAAAAAAACTATTGTACAATCATAATAATTAGAGACTTTTTCCGCGAAAATTACAGTTACAAAACCTGAAATCTTTGTTAACGCAAACAATCAACAATGACTATTTATATCTATTTTAACTAATTTGATAACTCAAAATCAAATCCATATCAAAAAAATCTCTCAAAGTGACTCAAAGTTAAAGCCCCACTACAATCATCTACAAATAATCCAAGAATTCGAGATTCAGAATTCAGAATACTTTTAGTTCTGTCGTTGAGGCTCAAGGGTAGAAACACCCGCTGATGCGAGCGAGGTCTGGGCTTCGTATCTCGACAGAACTACAGGGGTATATCTGGCTCGGTGTGAGTTTCCTTAGGGTCATTTCCCTAAAAGTGCTGAGCTGACTCTCCCAAAAGAGAGAAGCATGTCCTCTAGGGGAGACCAGATACTTTGTATTTGACTAGAGTATGACAATAAAACTTTGAATTTTGAATGTTTTGTTGAATAAAGAATAAATGTGCCGAACTCTATAAATGAGCCTACATGATTCGTAGCAAAAACTCCTCCAATTCTAATATCAAAAACTTCGTATTTAAGTCCTATTTAAGTTCCATATATGGATCCAGCATCCAGCTTTTTTAAGGATTTTCAACAAACAATTAGAACATAACATCACTGTAGCAATTAGCATACAACAACTCATACAGAATCTTCCACAACCTTGATCCTAGATCCAGTGCCTCGACTAATGTCTATCAAAATCACTACTTACCAGCATTATGTAGAAAGTCTGCCTACTCGCTACTAAAACGACTAAGTGAATCCAATAATTTATTCATTAAGAAAATAATATCTTGTAACATGTTTAACTATTCGAAACTTTACCTTAAATGGAAAGAATTACTTTTCACAATATAGAAATTAAGTATCGATTATCGATAATCAACTCATATATATAATTGATTTTAGTTTTAGTGATCATGTACCTACTCATAGTTAAGATCGTCTGTAATTTGAAGTCTGTGCTCATTAAATGTAAAAGTGGACCCTATTCAGATTAAATGAATAAAAAAAGGTTAAAAAACAGGAAGGAATAAATATAAAACTTTACGAACTCCAAACGCGCAATAACATCTCAGATATAATTTTTTTTATTGTTGTACAATAGTGTAAGTAGGTGTAAATATTGAGGAAAATTCAATGTACTAACCTTGAAGATAACCGCTAGGCTTTGGTAAAGACTGAGACTGTGAATAAATGCATGATAAATTCTGAATATTATCCGTAGATGAAACAGCACGACCAGACCTTAATTGAATTTCTGATTTTAGAGAGGACAACTTGGCTCTTATAAATGATAAACTAGCTGAGGACAGAGCTGTCATCCAACTTCTCCTTTCTTGAATACTCATTGCTGCAAGTGAGTACGATCCACCAGACTCAAAACCTTTTGTAATTATATAGAACAAGATATTGTCTAAGCACCTTTTTTTACACACAATAATCTGCAATGCTAACTAACACATCAATTTAAACCACAAAAACCCAATATTTATAACTACAGAAACCGAACAGTTTAAAATAATAGATGTAAATTACGAAATTATTTTTATTTGTTTGGTTCACATTAAAAAGTACAAAACTAAAATTATGGCGAAAAGGATGACATAAAATTTGATGATTGAGCATACTTATTGTTTAAGTCAAAGTGAGGTAAATGTAAAAATATCGAAAGTTCAAACCAATCATGAAGTTATATCCTGACGGCTGCGTTGACTTGTCCTCAATATACACAGTATGATTTTCCAGAACAATGACTCCAACTGGTTCAGACCAATGGTCTCTAGTCTTTAAGTAGAATAAAAAATTTCCAGACAAACGAAACCATCTCTGTGTATAATCTACAATAAAAAAGTTCAGTTTTCCAGTATATATTGCAAAATTACATACATAAATATTATTTGATTAGAATGTATCAATGCATCTACAGCACAAGCCATTATTAACATCTCCAAATTGCAATTATAGAGTAGCCGGACGCTAGAGCTTGGTGCACACTAAAGCTTGGCGACACTAGAGCTTGTGGACACTAGAGCTTGTGGACATTAGAGCTTGTGGATACTAGAGCTTATGGACACTAGAGCTCAGCCCTACGTATTAAAGACTCGCTGACTCCTCAGTTTTAATACACACACGAATCTCTAACTTATATTTAATTTTTTGTTTTAAATGCTTGTTAATTTAAATGCTTGCCAATGTAGCCAATGTATTTACTAGCCAATGTAGCCAATTTACTAGCCAATGTAATTCTGTTGAGGATTTGTTTGAACACTGTTGAACGTTTAATACAGGGGGACTTGAACACCGAATTATTCTTGCGTCTTCTAATGTTTTATTGTCGAGTTGTGATGAGCTTGGCCCAGATGTTAAGACTTGAATTCCGACTCTGACTTTGTGTACGTCCTTACACCTTGCATTACTTCTTAATAAATGGTTGGCAAAAGTAATTACGATTGCTTTTCAAATGTACTTAATGTACAAATATAAGAACATTTCACTTCTTTTAAATTAACAAACAAAAAATTAAATCTATGTTAGAGTTTCGTGTATTTTAGAACTCGGCGGCTGAGGAGTCGGCAAGCCTTTAATACGTAGGGCTGATTGTGAGCTCTAGTGTCGCCAATCTCTAGTGTACACCACACGCTCTAGTGTACACCAAGTTCTAGCGTACGGTAATTCAATTATATTAATATTTGTGTATTAGAGATAGGAGGCACAATTGTTAGTTATAGAAATGTAAATGTTTTTTTAAGGAAATGTTATTCATAAAGAAACCTCTTACACTATTCTTTAATGTTAAGAGTATTTCCCATGCATATTTATTACAATGTATATACAATCTTCCAGTGTCTTTATAAATGAATTAAGTCAATATCTATTACTAAGTCAAAAAATGAATGTAAAAATGAATTGTCTGATTATGAACACTACAATGAAACTGTTTTGGAAGTTGTAAAATATTGGGAATGTGTATGCCGCATAAACTGTGTAATGTGTAGATATTAGGGGTTATGCGTGAGTCCACATACAGATAGAATCGATTTTTAAGAGACAAGTTGACAAGTAAATAAAAAAACCGACATGAAGCCCAGTAATTAATGACTTATTGTGCACTTCATAAGGCACATTGACCTAAGTTGGAGAAAAATACCAGTTCCCTATATATTGGTTCCCTATATGAACAGTATATAAATACATCATCAGTCACTCTAATAATTACCTTCTGGCTTGAAAACGTGTTTTTTCACATTTGGATGAGAATGTGGGAGATGAAAGTACTTCATATAATAAGCATTTTGAGAAATATACTTTTCATGAAAATC
>JAQFYB010003209.1:0-20380 GCA_034694085.1 Pogonognathellus longicornis | reverse complement strand
AAAAATTTAAATCAACGGGAAGTATTTTTAAAAATTCGGCGAAATGTTTAGTTTACACACAAAAGGTAGGAGAGCTAAACCTTTGATCGCTCCTCACGCCGAATTCTGAATATCATACAATGTTCCTTTTCTTCAAAACAGACATATATATTCTGCATTGAATATATACGTAATAACTATTTTTATAGTGGCATTTGAAAATTTAATCATCATTAAACACAATTTTAACACCTAGCTAATTGTGCTTACTATTGAAAACATTGTGAGATATTTTAGTGCATAGATGAGCGAATGTTTTTGTTGGTACAAATATGTGTTCAGTCTCAACTACTTTAGTTTACTAATGATTGGACTTGAAAAGTATGACTGTGGCCACAAAATATACATTGTATTGGCCGCAATAAGCCAAAAATGGCATTATTAAGGATGAGTTCAAAAACCGTCAAAATATGCAATCAAAATCAAACGTGGGCATATCGGCACCAACCACCAAAAAAGCAAATGGGCATTTATAGGTAAAGTAGGTTTTTGTATAGATAAAAGCATGTTATTACATGCGATATGTACATATGGCGTGCGCCTTCGTAGTATTAAGAGAAATGGATTGCATTTTGTATGCTTTCATAAATATGGTTATAACCGGAGAATTTAAACAGACTTAAAGTTTTTAACGGGCATTAGTTTCTTTAAATTTCGTGGTAACAATTTTTTACTATTGATATGCAATCGTAGATGAAATATATGCTGCATTGAATAAATAAGCAATGTCTATTTTTATAATGACATTTGAAAAATTATTGATCATAAAAAACAATCTCAACACCTGGCTAATTGTACTTACTTTTGAAAAAATTATGAGATATTTTCTTGCATAGATGAGCAAAAATAGAATTTGTTACTACAAATATACAAACGTATCAAGAAAGTAACATATTTCATAAATGTGGTTCTACATTTCATTCATATTTTGGTACATTTTGTATGTGTTAGTTTTGGTTCACAAAATTAACGAATCGTTATATCGGAACAATGTCCCTTGTGGTTTGCAACCCATTGCTTCGCTTCCATCATCAATTCGCTCAACGCATTTCCTACATTTATAATATTTATATTTTCATTGATTTAGTTTTATAGGACGCAACAATATTAGCAACACGAGTAACAATATTAGAAAGATTGATGACAATGTGGCAGATTTTGTGGAAATAATATCACGACGGTAATATTTGACGAACCTTTAATCCTTTTTCTTAATCCTTCTAATCCCTTCCTTCAGCTCGGAAATTCAATTCTCAAATTGACCTGAGGGTAAAAATGGTATTGCACTTTTTGTAGTGGTACATTCCATGTTTGACGTTAACAATTTTAATAGCTGCTATGGTTAAAAATTGTTAACGTCAAGCATAGAACGCAACACTGCAAAAAGTGTAATACTATTTTTACACTCTGGCCAATTTGATAATTAAATTTCCGAGCTGAAGAAAGGGATTAGAAGGATTAAGAAAAAGAATTAGATGGAAACGTTGGAGCAATACCACAATACATGTTTTGACGAAATATGTAAATATTTCAGAAAAATAACTACTTACATACCCAGCGGACATAAGTAGCTTTCAAGAAGCTACTAAGTAGCTACATATTACGACGTAGCTACGTACGATATAGCTACGCTCTTCAGTGAAGACTAATCAAAAAAAAAGAAAGGGCAGCGTATTCGATCCTTGATTTAATCCTCTACTTTAGCCACTATGCCACACCTGAGGTGCAATGTATCGCTTCAGACCTCTACGGTCCGTCTGCGTGCTCGCGGAACATGGCCAGCGCTGCCAGAAAAACGTCCTTATTACGTAAAAAATGCATACACCGCTGGCCGCACTGCCCATGTTCAGCGAGCACGCAGACGGACCGTGGAGGTCTGAAGCGATACACTGCACCTCTGTGCCACACAGAGGCACTGTTAACAATACAAGAATAGTATGTCCTACTTGCCTTATGTGCAGGTAAAAATGTAAAAATAATGCTACGTTTTGGAATGGATTTCGAAGCCTTTTCGTATTTTGGTTATTGCTGCGATATCCCAGCCAACATCGGCGTAGTAAGTAGCTACTAAGTAGCTACGTAAACCATGCTGGTTTCCCGTAGGAATATCGCATCGATAACAAAAATGCGAAAACGCTTCGAATTTCATTACAAAACGTAGCATCATTTTTACATTTATACATGCACACAAGTCAAGTGGGGCTTATTGCGCTTGTATTCTTAATAGTGCGTTTGTGGCAAAGTGGCTGGAGTAGGGGATTGAATCAAATATCGAATCCCGCTCCTTTCTCTTTTTGCCTCGTTTTCATTCCAGAGCGTAGCTGCGACAAAGGTCCTTCGCATTTTGCTAAGTCGCTCTTTCGCATTGACATAGCCACGTTCGTGGAAACTGCGGCGATGCTACCACGACGTATTTTGAAGCTACGCCGCACATAGCTGCGACGATGGAATTGCTACGTAAATCCTACGAACAAGCTACTTGTTCTGGCTGGGTTCCTACGAAAAACTCTACGCATTATTTACGTAGCTACTAAGTAGCTACTGACTACGCCGGTGTTGGTTGGGTATCCTCACCTTGTTTATTAGTTGTTATGTAAATGCTTAATACCTTATTGACTTATTCATTATGATTGATTACATTATTTTTGAAGTTTTTTTAAATTTGTTACCTTTTTATTATCTATAGTTTAAAACGATTTATAACTGACTTTATATTATTTATGTGGTTTCGAACGTATAATTCTATAGTTAGCTCAATTGAATAGAATCGCTATTTATAGGTATATTAAAATGTAACCTATTTTTTGTGGCCTGTGTTATAACCAATGGCTTTAGAATAATCCACAGTTGAGCTAGTTAAAATATTGGTTTGCGCAATTCTCATTGAAATAATTCATTTAACATGATTGATCTTTTGTATATTATTTTTAATTTTATACTAAACCTTTAAACTGCTTTTCCACTTATCAACTTATTGGATAGTATATAAAGCATTTATATGTAAATAAATCCATACAAGCTTTCTTGTTTAGCTTGTCAGGAACAAAACGAATATTTGTCAAATTGAATAGATTCATAAATGACAAGTTTGAATTGTGTTATATTCTCGCAGTGGCACTGCAGCCGGCTGCTGCAAATCTTCGTCATTCTCAAGGTAATAATTTAAAAAATCTAATACCTGATAAAAATCAAAAAATGTCATTTTTGTATTGCGTATTTTTGTATTAATAATTTTTAATTTTTCTCACATATATTTTCAGTATTCGCTTATAATGGTTCAACATAGAAATCAGCGGGTCTTTCAGCAATGACCAAGTGTTATATTGGCGACGAAGATGTCGTTGCTGTTTCATCAATTTCTCCTTTTCTTCATATTTCTCAATTACGTCCTACTTTCAATTTTCTGTATTTTTGGTTCAGTTTATTTTCAATTTTATGTCATTATTCGAAAATATCTAATGTTTGCCTGTCATTGCCAGTTCGATGGATTGAAGTCTTGAAGAGATGGACTTAAATTTATATTCTGGTGGTGATCATAATAGACGCTTTAGCACAATATGTATGCAATTCATGACTTTGTTATATATTACTTAATTGAGTGCGTATTTATCAGTATATGGCGATTTATGGCGGTAGTTTGTCTAAAATTTTAGGATAGGGTATACATCAAGTGATAAATTTTGTGAATCGACTTGAAGAGGCAGACGTTTTTGCAGATGCTGCTTCATAATATAAGGACGCAATGTTGATATCATAATTGTGTGCAATCATAACGATACAGTAATATTACTCAATTACATGTTAGAAGTGAAACCGTTGCATTTATTAAATGAAATTTCATTGATTTTTTTACATGTACTAAATTGACTGATGCCTCTGGGTCAGTAATGCTGCTGGCCAACATTTGACAAACATTTGTGTCAAAAATACTCACCCTAAGTGCTGAGTTTGTCCAACGTTGAGTAAATTTCATATTCAACAACTGGTTATACACTTCATTTTTTGCAGTGTAGCAAAATATATGTTGCCTGTTAACTCAACACGAAATAAATTTCAAAGACATATTTGAGTCCCGGCACACGCTTTACTGTGCTAGAGGATTTTTGGGCCGGCACACTCTTAACGCCAATTGCCAGCCCGCGCTTGAGAGTCAAGGAAAAAATCGCAGTAGATAAAACATAGCACATGTCAATTTCACTTATGGATGCCCAATTGCTCATGCACAGGAAACTCTCTAATTTTAATTTTGGTGCAATTTTTTATGATTGCAAGTTTGACCTACGGGTCCCACCGGTCCCGTTTTCTTAATGCTCGTTTTGATAGACAATCAGCTTTTTTGGTGAACAATTTTGGTGAACTAAATATTCATTTCAAATAGTAGGGAATGTACTGGAAATATAATTATACCAAATTTCATTCCTATCTGTGGAAATGTGGACATTCTCTTAGCGCACGTCTGTAGACAATTGGATTAATCGCTCTACATATCTATAAAAGATCCTACATTGGAAATATATTCATAATGAAATTTTTAATTATAAGGCAGTGACAATATTTGATAATGATAAACAATATCTCGAAATTGAAAAATAAAAAACGAATATAAATTATAGCGCAGGTATCTCTTAAAAACAAAGCAAAAAGCAAGATTGTTTTCAGGGGAGATTGTCCCCCCTTCCCGGAATCGATAAAAAATAGGTTATTTTACCAAAACAGTGCAAAAAATATTGAACTTGTTCGGTGCATTTTACAATGATTTTGACCTAAAATAGCTCATTTTTACGGGCTTTGCGCGATGACAGACACTACTGTGCATCATCTTGGTATTTTTCCCCCTCAGAAATGGAATCCTAGATACAGCCTTGGCAGGGAGGAATTATTTTATATTATCGCTAATATTGTTTGCACAGGCTTTCAAACTATTTCTAATATAATTATAGACTACACTATTGTAGAGTTATTTGATTTTCCCTTAAAAATGTATTCATCTAGACATCAACGGATAAAATGTGTATAGCTTTTCGAAGCGGCTGGGTAAGTTGCTGAAAATTATAAATTACATACGTAACGATAATAATTATAATGTTTTTGTAAACATAAATATTTTGCCTAGCGCCAAATAGTCAAAATTTTATTTTGGGTTCGGTTTTTATTCGCAAGTGGTAAAGCGACAGTTATAGAGATGATAGTTTATGGTGTCTAACTTCTCTATGTATTTTATACTATTAAGTTCAAGAATCATATATTGAATACATGATAAGTGCATCAATAGAATACATGTAAATAAGTATATATGTAAGTAATAATGTAACCGGTAAGTTAACCTTAAAGGTGAATAAGTGCGGATGGTTATAAATCACGGGCTGTAAATTAGAACAATAATGACAGAAATATATATATATATATAGATGTATTGTTTCATGACATATCTGACCGCTGTATTAGACATACTTAAAAATCATCAGACTTTATGTATTCACAAACTTCTTTTACTGTTGCATGCTGACTGAGAGTGGTTTTTCAAATGATTCTCCATAATAATTCAGAAACCAAATTGAACTGACCCCTTTTTCGATTCCATAATCACACTTCGACAAGCGTCGTCTTCTTTAGGATTAATTGACGATACAAGTTTGCTCATTAACAAAAGCAGTTTGGCAATCAGCCTGCATTATATTCAGTTAGATGTATTAATATTTGAAACATACCTCTCGAGTCTGGCTAATCTGGATATGATCAAACATATGAAACTACACTTTATTGTTGTCGCTGATATAATCAGAGTTCATTACTGGCCGGTAAAAAATGATTTTCGTTTCGATTTAAATAAAGAATGCAATACAAAAGCAAAAATTATACAATGCTAGGCTCAGTTTTGTTTTTTCTCATTTTCTTTATTCCTGGTGAATTTAATGGATGAAATTCACCATCATCCAATGTTCTTCATCTGCGAAAAGGTTGTATATACTCCAAACGGCTAATATTTCTACTCTTTTTGGGACAATTGTTGCGATTTTTGTACCCTTTCCATTCACATTTAAGTAAATTGACTTTCTCTTTGCGTTATGGGTGGACTTTGACATATTCTACATCATACTAAAAAGTATAATTGGAATCCAGTTCGTCTACTAAGAAACATCAATTTAAATATTCTTGTAGAGCAGAATGGGTTTTCTTACAATACTAAAGCCTCAGTTGCTCCATTTTTACATATTTTTTGTTTCCTAATTTACTAATGTTAGCAAAATTGAAAGTCTTTGAAATATATGTGAGTTTTTTGTAAAAGACACCCACTGACTGTGAAGCTGATAGAGATGTCAAACTTTAGGAATTTAAAACCACGCAATGATAAGAATCGTATATAACTAATTTTGTGTTAGCAAGGTTGGAATCCTTTGAAATATATAAGTCTTTTTGTAAAAGATACATATCAACTCTGCAGCAGATAAATAGAGATGCCGAAAGTCAAGAATTTTAAAACTCTTCATTATAAGAATTAGACTTAATTTTTCAATTTTATGTTAGCAATGTTGGAAGCCGGTGAAATGTAAGTACATGTTTTTGTAAAAGATACATATTAACTTTGAAGCTGATAAATGGAGATGTAAAAGTTTAGTATTTAATATACGTAGCTGTTTAATACAGGTGTAATTATCTTTGATGTTTGAAAAATCAGGTAATCTTCACAGACATAAGTGATTCCGCAAATTTATTATTAGCAATGTAAAAAATAAAAACTTGTTAAAATTTTGAGCCTGAGGCCACATCGAATAAAATCATACTACTACACTACTACTATATTCGTACATGTACCACTATCAAGACAGAGCATCTCTAACTGAGCATCTCCTGAGTGTATTCATGTTGCCAAATTAAAATTTATAACATTTTCAAAACACCATTTTTGTTTTTTTACAACAACTAATACCAGCGCAAATAAAATACTGTTTATATTGGTTCGAAATCTTTAATTAAAGGTTTGTAAAAAGTATTTGCACGATTGAGAAAAACAGAGATTTATAATCCACAACCAAATCTATAATAAAAAATATTTTATGCTGTGCATATTTATAATAATTACAATTGTCCAATATCCAAATGCAATTCCCGAAGCAGAGATGGCATATTTTTCATCCTTATAATATTCAACTGAAGTCAAGAGGAGCGAGATCAAATACAACATCGATTACTCTTACGGCAGTATTTACAATAGCGATTCACTACTATCCGCTCACTTTCTATTCTTAATGTGTGTATGAGATCCTAGATCGAAGATAAGTATGATTCGCGAATGAGGATCACTAAAATCCTGTAGATAATGAAAAAAGAGGCGTCCGCTCATGGTGATCCGACTCAATTTTTTGATCCAGCTAAAAGGGATGGTTCAAGCTCTTAAAAACAACAGTATTTATAATACGCCCTCTATAACACCCTCTTTACCCTCTTCAGCGTTATCTTTGATTAGAAAAAAGATTTCAGCGTCGCAAACAATTTTGGCAAGTTCCTTTGAAACATTGACGTTATAGAGAAAATCCACTGAATCTGTATAATGCAGTTCAGTTTAAACAAAGGTATCTTGTATTCAAACAGACGGCTATAAATTGACAATGAACAATCAAAGTGATGCAACCGCGGTGGTCACTAAAGCTAAAGTGATGTATATCATTTGGTCACTAATGCTGATTTGACGTATGCTTTTTTTCGACGATTGGTATTTTCCATACATTCTAAATGGAAAATACCAACCGTCACAAAATCGGATAAGTCAAATCAGCATTAGTGACCAAATCATATACATCACTTTAGCTTTAGTGGCCACCGGGGTTGCATCACTTTGATTGTTCATGGTCGCGAGCTTTCGTCGAGATTCACAATACATGAGAAAGTTTCTCATGTATTTCTTATATTATTGTGATTGGTATTAGTTTCTGAACGAAACTAATACCAAGCATAATAATTCATTAATATATTCCATGAATGACCATGTAATATGCCACTCAGTGGCGTATTTAGGGGGGCTTAGGGGGCTGAAGCCCCTCCCAAATTTTTGGACTTTAAACTAGATAAAAACAAGTTTCTTCCAAAATACCAAAAAAGAGGTTTTTATTTGCCATAAAAATGCAAAAAATTTCGCGATACGCGCGATATTGTTGTAATTTCCATTTATGCTGACTTAAATTTACCCAATTTTTGGCAAAATCTGCTAAATATTTTCATGCTACGTGCGATTTTGTTGTAATTTCCATTGATTTTGACTTAAATTTACAAAAATGTAACAAAAAATTGCTAAATTTCTTCGCCAAACGCGCGCAAAAAATCAATGTATATATCGCAGGTTTTCTTAAGCCCCTCCCAAATGTGTGACCTGGATACGCCCCTGATGCCACTATTTAACCCATTGTATAATTAATATAGCAAATACACGTTTTAGTCTATAAATGCCTAATATTTTGCCTAATATTTTGGAAGAATCAATGTTATGACTTAATTTAGTTATTTTTCAGTGTACGTCTGTATTATAATTACAAAGGAGAGTGCTTCTATTATGTAATAAAAGTCAATACCGTATTTATTAATTAGGTATGCAATAGAAAAGGAAATTGTCAAAAAATACACCAAAAATTCTAAAAGAAATTTATTAATAAAAAAAGTTATCTATGAATTCATCCGGCCATGATTATGATTAAAATGTTCTCCGAATTGTACATTTTTAAAGAATCCCATTCAGCCGGTTGGCCTGAATAAGTTGCCGAACAATGAAGAAAAGTTGAAACCATTCAAAAACACTAAAAAATGGCATATTAAAGTTTATACTTTAAAATAATGAATTTCATAAAAAATGTGCCTAGAATTTAATTGTTTATATTTCTTACGCCTCTCATTATCAAATTCCATTCCCATTTCTTCCTCCATGTGACTGGCCATCTCATTTTCCACTTGATTGTCCATTCCACTGTCAATGGGCATGTGATTGCCCATTTCATTGTCCATGTCATTATTCATTCCAGTATCCATACCCATACCGTTGGTCATTTCATCACTGGAAGGGTTCTGTTGTTTCAAACAAAATTTTAAAATCAAAATTACTTGCTCAAACGAATAAAAATTTTCTTTAATCGCCTGACCAAAATAAAACAATTGAAATCAATAAGTAGACACATACCTGCTGAAAACTCGTACCCAGAAATGAGAAAATAAGGAGTGAAAAAATATAATTTTTCATGATTTTATAATAATAATTTTGGGTAACACAGTTGAAACAAAAGTAGATTAGGTAGGTAATTGAATTAAAAATAATTTGTAAATTATTGAGTCGGTATATCTTAACAGGATGATTGTAGTTGGAATGTTTGTTGGATTTTTACATTAGCATTTGGTTTATATAGCAAAGAAATGTTTACAAACTATCCAAATCTAAATGTGGTTCTGTTTATACCGACTATTGATATTTGTCTAATTCCAGACTGGTGTGAAATGACAGTGAATTAAAAATCCTTGAATTTTGTGTAAAACGAGGAAAGACAGCTGTCAATCCACAATCTGTGTAATCAAAATAAGATAATTACAATTTCTATCGTTTAGACGCAATTTTTCATGTTTGGCAGTTGCAGATGTTTTATTTAATTGTAAGCTATTATCAGAGTGCTCATGGCATTGTCTAAGAAGTGCTGTTTTCATTGTCTCATGAAAATAATTCAAATGATCGTATTGCTTTTGATAAAAACTAAAAGCATCATTTTATTGTATGTTAAGTACGCAAAGTATATTAATACTCGCCTAAATATCATACTAATATGAAATCATTAAATATAATCTTATGATCTTAAAATTGTAGTTTCTTCATTAAACACATATTTTATAGTGTCCTACTGCATTGCGCCACATTTATATTTATTGTAATATTTATTTGCAATCATTTATACTATTCTCAATACTGACTATATTATATTGAGAGATAACATTTCTTGATACCATAACTGCGAGATTATGTGAAATAATAATATTATACGCCGGTTCCTCAACAACTGCAGTGAAAATCGTTTACATCGAAAAATTGTAAAAGACAGTATTGAAAAATTCAAAATGTTTGAAACTCTAGCTCAATTGTTTTTCATCATAAACGTCAGCGAAGACAATGGATGTATAAACGACAGTCACAGCTCAAAACATTCATACTCATACACTTAACGGTTGGATTGACGCTACACGGCCAGTACTATACATGTTATTCCCATGACGGAGCGTCAATTTTTATAAGTTTAGATGTGGATATCGCAATATGTACAGACATATTTAGAAATACATAATACCAGCTAATTATCGTGTGGTTATGTGATACTTTTATCCACATTATTACATTGGTTTGTTAATATTTTCCAACTAACCGTTTTTTATAATTTGTTACAATTATAGTATGTCCTGTGTTGTATTTTACTAGGTTTATATAGTTTTGCACATAATTAAAGGCTTAAAGCAAACCGTTGTTGGTTTAAAAAAATTACATATAAAGAAAACAAACGAATATTTGACACGTGTGCATTTAAACATACAGTTTGTTCAGTTTTGTAAGTATAATTGCACAGCAATAAAGTTCTTATTTTCATGAAATTGTTTTTCATAAGTAAAATCGGTAAAAGGTGCATGCAAGGACACTTAGAGTGCATGGTAACTGTGTGGGTTCATTACGTACTTATAGTCCTTTCCACATTATATCATATGCGTATGAGCGACCATATTGGTAGAAACTATTAAAAGTTTTAAAAATGTTCCAACATTAAAAATTTACTAATTTTCTTCAGTTCCTAAAAGCTCTGTGAGTCGCTTATTTTTATCAAAGTTGTTTCATATTTCTTGTTTTAATAACCATATGAAATGGATTCCGATAATCAATAATACGTGAGACTAAGACATTTCCCAGAGCAAACACCATACAAATGGTCAAAGTAGGTTATTTTCAACAAAAAAATTTCGTTGCATCGAATACTACTTTTTAGTAGGTAGTATTACAGATATTGTCGAACACGTAAAAAATAGAAAATACCTTGAAAAACAGCAAAGTTTAAATGAAATAAGAACTTTAAATCACTCACAAAGTTAGACGTTAAACGTCAATAGGTTATGTGCAAAAATAACGTCCAAACCAACTTTTTGGTGAATGAAACGAATGATTCAAAAAAACTAACTGCAAAATTAATATTGTAGGACTTTAACAAGTGACTGTGTAAACATCCTTCTTTGTACATGTTCCTTCGAAATAGTTGTACCCTCTCCACAGCCAATACCACATATTGGGTACCTACATGAATGCATAGCTGTATTCAGGGGGTGGGCAAGGAGGCAATTACCTCCCCCGAAATCCCAATTTTTTGTCCTCTCCGAAATCGATTTCTGGATATAGCCGTGCATTAATATCATACACAATTTAAAGGAGCATTTAATTGGATATTTAGACTGACAGATCATTGCTATGTTGACTTAAAAAAAAACTTAAGAATTTGACGAACATATTATGATGAATTTGCATATTTTACGGCCAAAATAGTTTTTTGGGAAAACTAACTTCAGAGTCTTCTTCAGCATTCAATACTTCACGAACCCACTCATATTCCCTACAAGGTACCAATTCAATGTAGAATTGAATGCGCTTTCGAATGGTGATTAGTGATAACACATAATGCACACCATGTAGGATTGGCTGTGGAGGGGGAACAATGATTTCAAAGGACTGTGCATTAAAAATTATGACAGAAAAATAACTACATTTGCACATTATATAGATACATAAAATGCCAGATTTTAAAGATTGCTCTCTAACAGCAGTATTGCAAATGACATTTCAAGTCTTACTGAGCATGGGAAATATTTATGGAAAAAAACTAGATATAGAAAATCATTTATTTGCGGTGTATCGTAATTGTGATTTTCACATAACTACAGAACTCACAAATCTGGGGAACCTGGATTACCTCGAAAATTTTATTTTCGAAGCCCAGAGTTTTCAACCATTCACAATTTACTCCCATCGTAAGAGACTGCTAGAAATTGAAAGTCAATACAACAACTTTACACTCGTGTCGAAAGAAATTTGCGATTTGAATATCATTGTTATTGAATCATTGAATGTTACAATAGATAGGCAAGGAATATACCAACGAGATTTTTCAAAGTCATTCCGGAGCAAGAGACAACATAGCACATTTTTGTTCGTGTTTCTAAAACTAAAAACCAAGTCACCCGTTATATTAAAACAAGTTTTTTCTAAACTACAAATTAATTATAATGCAAAATCAATAGTGTCGGTCCCAGCTCTCAATAATAAATCATTCCACTACTTCACATTGTCCGTAATCGATGATTCGGTAGTGACTTTCAACAGGAAAACCGCATTACTCTCACTGAAGCAACATCCACAAAAAGCTTTTGGGAAGAAATTGGATATCCTCAATCAAAGTCCGAAAGTACAACTCAGGACTGTCTGTGCCAATTCTCATTACTACAACTTGAAAAATAAATGGGAATGTGGTATGCAAGAAATGAAATATATGACATTGGCTAAATATAAAAATTTTACTTTAGTTCTTCGCAAAATTCTTAACAAAAATGCAAAGACTAAAAATGAAAATCGTCACTCTGAAGTGTGTGGTCGAATTATTATGGGCAGCATGAGAGAACATTTCGGTTCTCAAAACAATATACATACACTTTTGTTTAGTAAATTAAGCATTGATAAACGTATTGGACTAAATGTTTTGTACTGTAGTCCATACTCTGATGATCCATCATTTTTATTTTGGTTTCAACTGGCATTTGACAAACCTTCCTGGTTTCTAATTGCCTTATCTTGGATTTCTTTTTGGCTGTATTTGTGTGCTTTAAATTCACTAAGTTTGAAAATGTACAACAAAAGCAAATTCTCTTGGTTGTCTTTATTTTCAATACTATTTGGACAAAATCACGTGTCAATTTCTAATAAAACGATGCTTTTGTTTCAATTCTTTGCTCTTTTCTGTCTTAGTCTATACGAGAGCTTTGTGACAAGTGAAAGTATCGTGCCACAAGCCCGAGAGAAGATTGAAAATGTGACAGAATTATTTGACAAAGGATATCGCTTCCCAACAATCAAAGTACAAAATGTATCTGAACCTTTTAATAGCCGAGTATTTTCTGCACTTTTCAAAGAATATTTGCAGGAAATAAATACTAAATTGTTAGATTCGTATAAATCGTCTTTTTATGACTTAACAAGACAAAACACAAATACGGCAAAGATTGATGTGGATAAATTGCGTGGCTTAGGATTTTTAACACAGAGGTTGTTGGCCGGAGAGTACAGCAAAGAGAAATTGAATTTTTACAGTCTGATTCTTGATTCACATTTTATTAGTACAACTGTAAAAAATTCAAAATGCAATATTTTTGTTAATCCTATTTTTCATTTACGTGATATTGCAATCCGCACTGGTTGTTTTAGTGAAATGTTGCACAACAGTTTACAATTCTTTCTTGAATCGGGATTGGAAGAAGCTTTGAAGATCATGGTTTTATTTGATGACCGTGCTTCGTTGGTTTCAAATGAGAGGGAAAATTATTTGATGAGTCTCCCTACAAGTGTAAAACTTTCTGGCAACATATCCACAATATTTAAAGTGCTTTTAATATTTCTTGGACTTGCCTTTGTAGTTTTCTTGTGGGAAAGCAAATGGCGAGTTTTTGCATTTTTGATAAGGGCAAGGAGTAGAAGCTGTTGTGTAGGTATTTGGAGAAGAGTAGTTATAATATTACGGCAAATAAAATGTGCCGTTATTTGAAGCGTCAATGGAAACCATTATTTCGTTGATTTAAAAAGGACAAAAACCGTTCCTTCAATCAAAGTTGATTGGAAATTACATAGTTGAACCAATATAGAATGCAAATAAATATCCTTAAATAAATAGAAACAGAATAACCTGGGTTAAATAAAATATCTAAATATTATCGCATCCACAGCAATGTAGTAAACTGCTTGAACAATATTGTTATCAATAAGTAAATAAAGTAGTAAGGCTAAATAAAATTTCTGATCAATGAAAATATCCAATTTGAAAAAAGCGTCATTTGCATTGTCAAAAAAGTAAGTAATTGTGTGTCATAATGGCATAATTTTCTTTACATTTTGTATATACTATTACTTCTATATAAAGCTATATTTAAAGGTCTTTGAGAAGCAATCAGGCTTAATCAAAACGTCGGATGTACAATGATGCTGGGGATGATGAATGAACGTCGAATCTGAGAAGTTTAGTTATTTTATTTCCCATTACATTTTAGGGGTTCATATATTCGATTTGCTTTATGAACTGAAAATTTTACAATTCTTCGTGACATTAGAAAAATAAATATGCAAAAACTGCCTATTCCGCAATTATTGAACAACAAATGAAGACGAAATTTCAATTTCAAAACGTCGGTCATCTGCCAAATGCTTCCTCAACCTTGGTATTCATTACATTATGTTACTGTACATGATAGTGCCGAGCATAGACGTAGCCAGTATTTAGTTTTGCATTTTTTTCCTAGTATGATGGTAAGTCAACTTGTCACTTTTTATGATATAGGAAATCAAATTGTCGCATTTTTAAAATATTGGAAATCACGCTGTCGCGTTTCAGGATTAGTTTAATAGATTGTTTAGACTCTTTAGTAAATAAACTACCTAAGTAGATTGAAAATCCAGTTTACTTGCTAAACTGAAATTAATTCTTACGCGCAGCTTGGCATTTTAGCCGGCCGGCTCGGCCAGCTAGACTTGCCCGGAGTATGGAAAGAGTCCCTCCCACGAAGTGGGCATGTATTACTAGTAAAATAATAGCTGACATCGAGATATTAGAATATTTCATACAAGCACTAATGATCATTTTATAAACTTTTGAATTCCACATTTTTCCCAACTTTGTGAAGTAGGTATATATTTTACAAAAACTTTTATGCAATCTGATAATACGCTGATACTTATATGTATCATGTATGCAATTTAACAACCTTTTGTAAATAATTACTTTTTTTGCGCTGGTTGGGTTGCATTTTTATGTGACATGCCACTAGATCAGCACGTGTAATATTCAGAAGTAAATAGTATTCAACAATCATCACGTACGTGGTTATAATTATCATTTAAGTTTTGTACATGATATTTATTAAGTATCGGTTTTAATCGGTGCTACGATTTATGTGGGGTTTGGGGGTTTAAACCCCGGGGCGCCCGAAGGGCAACTTATTTAGTAGTAACTTAGTAGTTTCAAATTTCCTCCTGGTGCGAGAAATTTGAGACAAGTTTATGCTAACTTTGCCTAAAATCAACTTAGTTAATGAAATGTTGTGTACATTTTGAGATAATATGTCTTAAAAAATCCTACTATTTTGAAAAAAATCATCTCAAAATTTCGGATTTTGTTTTCAATTTGGGCCAAATTTGCAAAAACGTTTCGCGCTACGCGCGAATTTGATGCATTTCATACTTTTTTCGATGTGAGCATCAAATGGTATTTTAGGTATTTAGTCTGCACTCTTCTTTAGGAGTTCTTTAGTAGCGACAGCCGCGCACTATTCCTCACGGCCGGGACAGGCTTGTTACGGCACTGTGTTTGCGCTAATAATTTTGAGCTAATTTGGCTTAAAGCAATACCTAAATTCATTAGATATACGCATAACGATCAAATTATGAGCTAATTTGAATAAAAATCATCTCAAAATTCACTAAATTCACGTGTTAATTTTGAGCTAAATTGAGCAAATATCATCTCAAAAGTGAAATTATGTTTGCGCGGAAAACTTTGAGATAATTGGGACTACAATGAGCCTGACATCCTTGAAAATTCCGCTTATCTAAAAATCTCGCGATTTTGTACGATTTTATGCCTGGATGCTCGTGCTTATCAAAATTTTGAGGAGCCAGAAGGGTGAATATAACGCTCTAATATCCAAATCACCAACACACAGAGGCGCATCCAGGTCACGCATCGGAATTACTTTTCTGGCCAATATTTAGTTGATAAGATCCACTGTTTACAAATAATTACTTTATATTTTACTCCAAACCAGTGGCGTAGAAACCGTAGGGGCAATGGGGGCAGTTGCCCCTAGGCGGCAGGGTAACCAAGGGGCGGCAATAGCTCCAAAACTAATACCTACATTATTAACACATTGTACAAACACAATTTAAAAAAAGCTGTTTGTAAACGAGTGTAATTGTAGGAAACACTTATTATTAGTGTACTAACATTATATAATTTTATTATGGTTGGTGATTTGGTTATGTTACATAATATGATGCATTGCATTTGCCCCTGGGCGGCACCCTGGTAAGCTACGCCACTGCTCCAAACTTCAAATAAGATTCTGGGTTTGAATTGTTGGAATGCACCTCAGGCCCGTAGGCAGGGTGTTCGCTGATTGCACATGCACACCCTATAATAAAGGTTTATGGTCATAAAATTGCTATAAATCGGAAAAATGTTCGCATATTATTCTGTGGATTTCACCTAAATTTCATTTTTTTCTCCCGGCTCACAATTATACTTCATTTACACCTCCTATTGAGATTTCGCACCAATACTTTCGTATAGAACCTTGCAATGCACCCTCATCTTATAATTCTGGCTTCGCGTCTGATGAACTTCAATAATAAATGTGAGTCGGAAAATAAGTAGTTTATTGAGAATGAATTTAATGTCAACTATAATAATGAATGACTGGGTATTTTTTCTTCCCTTATATAAAGGCAGTACATGAAAAATTTAACGTTGCTTTATCTCTACAAGCGAATGTGCTCCCTTCCTGTTGTCCTAATCAATATCCTCCAGTAGTCATACTCTCTCTAGTATGTACAGTTTCTTAAAAGTATATTTACAATTCATGCCATCTCAAGACGTCGGACACCAAAAACAATCGTCGCAAATCTCATTAGGGATTCTGTGAACGCAGAAGTGACATCCACTAAGGGCGCTGAGGGTGCCCAAATAGCCCCTTCCCCAGAATATTCATGGATACACTAGATTTTATTATAGTTAGCCCTTTCTAAACACCTCTGCAAATAAAATGAGTTTATTTTGTAAATTGCTTGAAATATGCAAATTTTTGGAAATTTTACGTTGATTTTTGGCCAAATTGAGTCAACCTTTTGATAACACACGCTACCACAATCGACGACAGAATCAAATTTTTTATTCCAATTTTTGCATCACAAGATCAAATATTTCAATATTTTGTATTTACATCTTTCTACATCATTTTATGCTAAGCACCTCCCATTCCGAAATTCTTTATTTACGTCCCTGAACATTCATGTCGACATTGCATTTCTTATTTTAATTCGATCTTTTTTATGTATAAAGCCAACCAATAATTTTTTTCTAATTCCGCTAAAAATGAAAGATTCTTACATCATAAACATATTTAAGAGCATTTCTGTACAGCATGATCATTAAAAATAAAAGTCAGTTACAGTTAAATCTCATTAAATATTTATTGTTTTAATAAGTATCAAAATGAAACAGTCAAAAATATATTAAGTTATACATTGTCAATTTTTTACCTTGCAATTTTGAAATTCAATTTTATTTTATTTTATTATTGTACAGTACAGTACAAGAACATAATATTAGAATGATGAGATTTTTTCTATACAAAATTTTAACCAGGAATTGGCAGTAGTAAAATTGTTTATTGTCACAGTCATAAAATCATATCAAATCAAATTTTACGAGAGTGTAGTTTATGTATTTTTGCTCTCTTTATATTGATTATTTGAACGGTGTAATATGATTATACACATGTAATAATTTTTCATGTTAATATTTGTACACAAACTAAAGTAAGAAAGACAGCTTATGGCATTAGTACAGGCTTTAATGTTTCTTGTCACGATAATATAAAAGGCTGTATTTAGCGGCAGGGCACTAGGGTACGTGCCCTAAGCGAAATACAGAATACCAAGAAAGAAGGTTATTTTACCAAAAAAGTGCCCTAAATCGCAAAAATTTTCGCGCTCGAATTTGATGCTTTATAGTGTTATTGTCTCAATTTAGCTCAATTTTTTCGTGCTTTGCGCGAAAATGGTCATTTCTATAACAATTTTTACCTTGGTGCCCCCACCGAAACGGAATCCTATATACGGTCTTGATAATATACATAATTCCCAATGCATCCTGTGCATTGAATTGAAACGTCGTTATAGAATAGTATTAGTAGTTGGGAAATGTGTATGACTTTAAATATTCTATGCATGCAAACGGGTAGTATTGTATTTGGACATAATATTCATATGTACATTGAGATGAGTACTTTGGACATTGTTAAAATAGTAGATCTATTATAGCTCTATTATATATATTACTGGATTGACCAAACAGCAGAAAAAGACAAAAACAGTTGGATGGGTAAAGTCAAAATGTCAAAGAAAGGGAAATATTCGTTCCAAAGAAGTATGGCTCTTTTTATGTCAGAATATCAACCCATTAGATACGGAGAAAAGTTAAATTTAAAAACCAATGTATTAGTCTTATTCCTATATTTTACAACTTCTGGATTTGGCAGATGACTTACAATATCATTTTCTTCTACTTTAAAAGACACACCACTCTCATTTTCTGCAAATTTGAGAGTACCGGGTCTTGTACCAATCTTTTTATGGAAATCGCATCTGAAGGTTTTCTTTCCAGAAAAAAGTTGTTCCCCAGTTACCAGAGCAACATAGTGGACCACATTCGAGTTTGAATTTTTTGAGCGAGTCTGTTTTACTTCTTTGAACACCTTAACTAACACAAACTCAGATTTTTCACTCATATTATCCACCATCAGTGCACTTAAATCAGGATCTGTCCAGCTATCTTCTAATGTGGACACTGCAAATGTAGACTCCAAAATGTCATTCTCATTTGCTTCTTCTTCTTCGTCAGAAACTTCTTCCTGATCAAATATTTCTTGCTCCGTTTCCAGACTGCAAGAGCTGGATGTTTCAACGACCAGACTCAAACTATTTTTTGGAGATTCAACAATTTCACTCTGTTCCAGGTTTAAAAATGCAATTTCTTCAACAACTTGCTCCTCCTTTTGGGATATAGTAGTTGCAGAAACTGTGGGAACTGCACATTCATCGTTATTTGAATAATGTTCGACAGCATCTAAGTTTAAGGTAAATTGCTTTTGTAAAACATTTTCTTCGCTACTTGTTTCAATTTCTTTGGTGGAGGAAGTTTCGTCAACAGAATTTGTGTTAGTAGAATATAATATTGAAGAAACATCTGATATGTTAATGTTCATTGGTACAGGATATATGGGACCCCGATGATTTTTCAATTCCTTTTGTACCACAGTAAACGCTGAAGATGAATAATATCGCGCTGAAAATACACGGTTTGTTGTTGAAGGAAGGTCTGGGGAAGATGGTGGTGAGTTTGTAGCGCTATGATGTGTACCTTCGATTGCAGAAAGAAATTCCACTTGAGATGTTAAAACGCTTGTGTCACTGTTGCTCGCATTGTCGGACTGACTAATTTCCATTGCAGTTGGCCATTGGCAACTTTGAAGTTGATCATGGGGACTGGGAGTTTGATTAAATCCTTCAGTTTCTTTCATGACAGTGCAGGTTTCTGGCACATACTGTTTTAAATGTTGTGCCATTGAATTGTTGGTTTCCTGCACATAATTCACCTCATCTAATATTCCAAGCAAAAAACTGAGTAGGTTGGTATTGTCCTGGATCATTTTTGAAAGTTCCACTTCCTGGGCTTCAGAATATTTAATTAGCTGGCTTAGGTGTTGTCTAATCAATCCAATTTCTTTATGTTGGTTAGCACAAATTTTTTCTAGTACATCTTTAGGAACATTTCGATAAGCATTGGAATCCATCGGAATTATAGTATCAATCTGCAGGATAAGTAGAATAAGTATCGCATTAATAATTTGGTGAAACTTAGTAGCTGCTAAGTCCTCAATCTCAATGCTTAAAGCTAGTTCATTTTTATCTATTTTGGCTATATTGATTGTCTTTGATAATTTTAAAGAGTTTAAATGGTCGAATCTGTCTGTCTTTCACATGCACTACTATTTTACTGTATTTTCCAAAGAACGAGGAGATACGAGGAGGAAGCTCCTCTTGGCCGCCCCACGAAGTAGTCGGGACAGGTCACCAACATATACTAGATATTATTGAATTTCTACTAAAATTATAAACATCACAAGAATTTTGCTACCACTTTGCCCAACACTCAACACAAGACCATAATATGTTTTTTGTGGTTTTGCAAACTGCAATCAAAATTGTGTAGTCACAATAATTTTGATAAAAATACAAATTATCTAGTGT
>JAQFYB010003208.1:0-20381 GCA_034694085.1 Pogonognathellus longicornis | reverse complement strand
CTATGTACTACTATCTCACCTGCTCTATACAAATCTAAAACATTAGTTCGTAAGTATAATGCTTGCAATACAATCCGTGAGTGTGTTAATGCATATATGGGTATGCAGTACATAGAGATAGTATTCGTAAACCTACCTTCATTATTTTATACCTACTACTCTTTAACGCTTTTTGAGTTTGTATGCACTAACAAATAATCATTATAGTATTTTTGTGTTTTTTGCATTGGTCAATATATTTCCCCCCTTCGTGATTAGGATGAAGTGTCTCGTGTGGAATTGACATGATTATCCCAAACCGACAGTTTATGTAGCCAGATATCTTTGTTTAACAAAGTAGGTACACCACTAGTATATGTTTAAATTTACGTAATATACAGGAAATTCACATGCAAAATTATGTAGTTGTTAAGACACGGTTTCAAGTTGCTGTATATCCATTTGGATAATGTATATTCATATGACATAGCATTCGTAAATAAACTTTATCAGATGGTTATCTAACATGCAAGCAAGACACCAAAGCAAGTGTAGTCTTGAAACAAATACTTTTTTGTGTAATTTTATTCAGTCTGGTTTATTAGGGTCTTCCTTTTGTTCGCTGGTCATTCCGACCGTAACATCATTCTAAGGAAAAAGATGCACTTAATAAATAAGATAATAACAGGTATCTCTGGCTGAGGTTGTGTTTGAGTTTAACAGAAATGCAGATGCATATTACACATGCTGAACTAAAATATGACAGCGAACACTAAACACCGACACAAGAACCAACTTGTTAAGACTGACTGAAGGTTTCAATTATTGATTAAATACATAGAAATTCGATATTAAGGCCACAAAAACATATAGTATCAGAATTTCTACAACATGCCATTATTAATACACTTCCATACATACCACAATACCAACACCTTTGGCATGCAATGCAGTAGCAAGTAAAATGGAATACCTGAAGGTAGGTATACTGCAAAGTAAGGAAAAACAGACAAGAAAATAATGGCAGAGGACTTGGGAGGTAAACAAATGTAATTTAAAGGTGTACATGTCTTAAGTAAGTAATTCCGACGATCAAACTAAATAAATGGTTTTCCACTCTGTGTCGCCCACCAGGTGTCAAACAGGATTTCGTCCAGTGCCAATTTCAGCGCCAATTCAGGTGTTCGGTTTTGCACTTTCTCGACTCTCCGACACACTCCCTTACTAACATACGACCCAATGGAACTTCATTTGATCAAAGTGTTGTTTGTACTAGACTGCGGTTTTGTGTATCAAGAGTTGTAATGTAAGAATGGCTTTAGGCAAGACAACAGAGAAAAACTTTCGTCTGACTTGAATCGACTTGACCGACACGGACCCTACTTGTACTAAAACTAAAGCACGGACTTCTTAAGCTTCGAATGAAAATTAATAATATATGAGATGAGAGAGTGGACCTAAAAGCTAATGGATCTATGCAAGGTGTATATATCTCCCTGTTTATCCTTTCCCAATGTCTTAAGCAAAGAGCATGTTACTTACCTACTACAGATACACACAGAATATATAATAAATTACACATGCAGCTAATGTGATCGCATAGCTAACAAATAAGATAACACGAGTCATGTCGTGTGAGTTTGTTGCTTTGCGGATTTAACAATTCCTCTTAAGTAGTTTAAGTCAGGTCGGTCTGTTTTTTTCGCTATTTCTTTGTTAGATCCTCACACTGCCACCAACACACTCACTCTTAGAAATACATCTGCCTTTTATGCAACTTTCATGGCTGGGATTTTAAGCAGTAGAGACGCTCTATGTATATATGTACAAGCAGTTGTGTTCTTATAGTTGATATTTCTTTAAGAAATGGATTTTACTATATGGACGTAGAGAAGCTGATAGTGTTGCATAGGTAAGAAGGTGATAGAAAGAAAAACCGGGGGAATTGCTCTGAATTACTAATAGTCTAGCACGATATCAATCATTGATGTCTTCTAGTGGGAATTTGTGTAAGTGTAAGGAGTGTAGCCCACCGATCAGACGAATTAAACAATCCTATTCACACAAGTTTGCCTTCTTTCCAATGCCCACGTAATCAGATTCAGCTTCCACAAATTGACCGTGATGAATGATGAGACGAAGCTGAATCTGACACAAATAGATCTTCCTATCCCTACTCCCTTCTAGACTATTAACAAGACACTAATAACACTTCTATCTATATCCGTCTCACAAAAGAAACGAGAAACATGTACTTAGATGATGTGATGCTTCTACAGCACTACGCTACTACACACTACATGTCTATCCAATAATAGCGTCTATACAATCTAACAACTGTGACATGCATTGTAAATAGATACACCTAAAGATTTTTACACAACAATAAGACAAGTTAACGCGTGTATACAAGTGTACACATCTCAAGTAGCATGCTACCTACATAAATGTGAAGAGAATACTTAAAATACACATACAAGTCTATTATAGAATGCATTAGATATGTTGTTTAGGCCAAATATGTTTTAGTAGTGTTATAATTTGATGATACCACAATAATTTCCCAGCGTTACAAAAATTACTGACATACAAGTAAAAAGTGAAAAATATTATATTTTCTATTTCTGCTCCATACATTTTGTAATGATTTACCTATATTGCTTGTAGATATATTTTATGGAGCATTACCTACATATTTTTAAGTGAGGTTAGGAAATTACAGACCGACATACAGTGCTAATGGTACCAAGAGTACCTTATAGTTAGTACAGATAAAACTCTTAACTCTAAATACATACAATCATACAAAGATGTACTTAGTACTTGATACGAAGAAAAAATATGAGACATTTATAGGAGTTTTAGTTGCTTATTATTAGTTCGTTCATGTTAGTTGACTTAGATTGAATGTGAAGCTTTGTTGCAAGGGGTGGTCAATCAAAGTTGATTCTTTTGGAAAATTGAATGTAATGTAACTGAAGATGACATGTGGAGTGGAGGTGGAAGTAAATAAAGTTATAGAACAAGGTAATAATGGTGATACTGATGGATTGCTGAGGTGGTTGACAGAAGTGGAAGTGAAGCGTGACTCCTGGATAACTAAATAAACAATCAGCTTTTAGAATAACAGATTTAAGTGCCACAGTATAGCATTGAATACAAATATACATGTATGAAGAGTGTCTATACAATTGTACACTGTGTGGGTATAATATTTACAATAAATGACTGAGTGTTCACGTAGGCGGAATATTGAATAGAATACCAAATCAAAATAAATACTACAAACAAAGGGTATGTGAAGGGAAGTGTAGGAGAGAAGCTGGTTCGGGTTATGTTATGTTGTATTATGCTATAAACATAAACCAAGATGCATTCGACGAAAAAGCCTTGTATCATAATGCGTGAAGGAGATATGCACTTACTTATGTTATGTACGTTACGTGTATATACGTGTATTTTGATGTTTAATAGAATAATGGAGTCTATTGTAGTCAACTCAGTCGTAAATACACTGTTAAAGTTACCTCTGCATAATATAAGAGCTTAGCAGGATGATGATGAGATGAGACACAGAGAAAAAGTGACTGGGAGTATGACACTAGAGGCTGTTCATGATGGATGATAGGAGATCATTGGCACTTCATGTAGAAAAATGGTTGGAATCAGTGTTAGGAAGATGAATGGCTTTCACTCAATTATTCATTGAAAAGGCAAAAGGTGCAGGGAAGCCAAGAGGCAAGTTTTAGTGAAGTAGACACCTAGAGTAAAACTCCATTATGTGCATATCAGACAGACTGAGTGACTTCTATCTATCTGTAAAACCAAAAACAGTAAGTTGTGTAGATTATTAAGGATTTTTCTTTATGATCTTTTAGCTCTTCTTTTATAGCACTATGCTTAATGCGCTCTGTTCCTGTTCTCGATTTCTCAAGTCAGAGTCATAGCACTTTATGCATCAATGCCCCCGCGTAGATTAGAGCTAACATCTTTCTCTAACAATAAATTTACTCTTTTATCTTAAGCTTCGCTTTTCGATACCAGCATTTTCTGAAGTCTACAGTGCATCTGGAATCCGCCGAAGTGCAATTTAATAATGCACTGAAATTTTCCTCAAGATTTAATATTGTAGATGTTTCAATTTTTTTTCTTTTTATGCCATAGCATTTTATAAGGTAGGTATGTACATTATTATTTTATAATTTGTATACCTATGTAGATTTTCCAATTTGAAAGCATCGAATACCGAATTTCAGGTGCATTAGAAAATGAAAACATGAGAGTGATGAAAACTTAGGAATATGTTCTACGGTTAATTGTGAGTCTGTGAATATCATGATAGATGGATAGAGTTGGTGATGTGAGAATTTTTAGGAAAATTTAATGCTGAATGTTTATAGTACGTATTGAGTTTTAAAGAGGGAAGGAATAAGGAAAGGTCTTTTTGAGACTGGCTTGAAGAAACGTGTGAGGAAGATGAGAATTGCAATCACAATATTTCTCCGAGCAGACGACGACTCAATTTCCAATGGATGGGGTGTTTTGTTCTGGATATTATCATGGAAATCATGCCCCTCTCGTCTTATAACATTGTTGTATGGGATTATTCTTAAATTGGGTGAATTGAATGCCTTCGCCTCTCCGGACTGTAAAATGCCATGTAGGAGGTAGCGATAGGAGCAATACTGCCAGTTTCACTGAGCCGTGTAATTGGATAGCTTGCAGAAAAGGGAGTTTGATCAAATCCGACATGGTAACGATAACGAAACGAGGGAAAGGACCCGACGTATGCCACCTTCTATACATTCTCTTCTAAATATATTCCTCCGAATTTTCTATCGCTATAATATATGTACATTCTGCTCTATGGCTATACACACCTACTCTAACTCAACTGCCACTATTTTACTTTCTTTCTTTCCTCGTCTCACCAAAACTACTGACAGGGACTTGACTGGACCATGTATATGTACAACTCACCCGCACCCATCAACCCACTCCATGCAACAACCAACAAGACACTATAAATACCCGCGTATTTGTGTGTATAGACAGAAAGCTCGAAACAAATTCTATCTGTTACTTTTACTTTGTTGGCTCCACTCAATGAAGTTAAATTCAACAGAACAAACTCTGAGAATGCTTTCCCTTTGAATTTCTCGGCTTCATCTCTGTCGATATTTCTTTCTCGTGATTTTGGCACTCGTTCAGTTATTCCATGGTGTGGAGTAATGCCATAGTGCGTATGTACATACCCTGATAAACTATAGACACTTTTTACAATAATATTATTGTATCTCACGTTCTATCTCCTTACACTCCATTTTAAAAGTCCAACACTTTTATCTTCCACCACTGCGTAAATTGGAAAATTCCAATTCTGACAAGTGTGATCCCTTTCCTCTATCCACACCGCTCTACAGATTTACTCTGTCTGTTTTCCAATGTTTTCCCTGGCAGATTTCACACTCGCTTCCTCCATTTGTTACTTCAACCAACAGACCAGTCAATTGTGTGTGCAACCGAAGAGAAAAAGTTTTTTTCCTTACATATCCGTAAACTACAAAAATTTGTTGTCCTAAAAAACTCAATGCTTTTAAATAAAATTGTTTCATTTTCTAACCTCTTCCTATAAAGACAGTAGCTTCAATTTTACCAATTGAAGAAAACTCAGATACGTAACTACATTTAAACATACAAATACATACACTTAAATTAAAATACTTGGCGAATTAACTTTTAATTGAAAGAGTTCAGTCTGTTTCTTTACCTTTAACCAAACACGGCACTCCAATTGAAATTCCTTTAAAATTAGGTTGAAATTAACGTATAAAAAAGCATGTTTTTATACAAAAAGGGAAATAAATATTCACAGTGCATTTCTAGGTATAGTCTAGTCTGAATTTTCATTTAGGTGCTATAAAAGTCATTGTGCCGGTTTAAAGTTTAAAAGGAGTGTCTGGGAAATAAATGTAATAACATCAAAGAGGAGAAGAGAGGAGCATTGATTGCTAACACGAAGACAAAGTCCTTCTAACGCGAACAGGGAATTTCGCAAATGGAATTTTCGCATTTGTGACGACTTAGTATCCGTAATGGAAAATATCGATTGAGAAATGAGAGGAGAAGAAAAGTGGAGTTGAGTTGAGAAGGATGTTCCATGTTCCCTCTGATCCCGAACTCAACCAACCAAACCAAACGGAGGAAAGAGAAGAGTGGAAAGACTAGGAGAAGAGTACCAGGCAATAGCAATAGGCAATTGCATTCAGGCAAAGCCTACTCAAGTAACAGGGAGGAAATAACAGTGAAGAGCCTGACTGAGTAAGAGTCACTTCGGTGTAAATCTGCAAAACGATGCGGGGAAGGAGGAAATTGAAAGGAGAAAGCCAAGAGAAATGAGATCGGCCCAACTCCTCTCATCCCACGACGAGTAACACCAACTTCGTCTGCACATATTATTTCCCATTCCCTTTCAATACTCTCACTATATTACCCATCCCATTATTATACTACCACTCTTTTCTATGTACCCACTTACAAATAACATTCCCTACATATATAACACATATCTGCACAATGGCATATATCCACACATAACCATATATTTTATATCGCTACAATCAAAACTTACACCCACTTCTTTCTCTGTGGTTTACTACTACTTATTTTCACATACATACTCCTACATACGGAAATAAGTAGAAGCATTCGCTATAAATACTTACTGTACAGAGGAATGTTCATTCTACACATGCAATCTACAACTCTACGTACAAAGCATATTCGCTATAGATTTGTACTTTGAAACAAAGGATATTATTCGCTATAGATTTTTTAAAATCCGAAGTTTTAATAGTTTTACATGCTCAAAAAGGGTTAGATGATAAATATTATGTACCTACATATTTTATATCAGTAAGTATTCAGCAGATTTTTTATTGGATGAGAGATAGAGAGTAAATTTTGTAGAGAAATGGAAACAAATAGTCGAAATGTCATACAACCTTGTCAAAAGAAGAATGCCCTTTTACGATAAACACTCAAACGATTATATCACAGAACACATTTCATCCTTCATTTTTATCCACATTAGCATTGTGCACCAAATAAATATAAAGTCTGTGTTACATCTACAGATCACTAACGAAATACTATCAGCTTTGCTAGTATTTGGAATCATAGGAGTCGACATGTTGCTTGTGGAATTAATTAAAAAAGTCATCTCTAACTGAAACTTATTGTAATTGGATATTTATATTTTGCTCAGAGTACTAAAAATGTTACTTCTCAGTCAAAATCACAATGTATATTATGAGTAAGTTGTGAAAATGTTAAGAATATGGAAAGTATGGATGCATTTGTGGGATGTTTTATACGCAGGTGAATTTTGAACAAGGGGTAACATAGCACGTTACCACAAACATCAACTGCGATCATTTGCTTTTGGGACGACTCTGTGCTCCCAGTTCCATTATGCATTCAATATTCATCAAATTGCAGAACTATCTCGACTTGAATGTGATATAAAGCTTAATGATATGCAGACAGACATATCGACGTCTCTAGAGCTTCACTTGTATGAAAATTAGCCTGCTACGCTGCGCCTTGCTGTTGAGCAGCACTTCTAATCCTCTCTACTTTACATTTCATTTCCTTTGCTTTAGTTGGCTACTGCCCTGTCTATTGCTTTCATTTTCTCAGTCGTGTCATGCCGTGTAGACTTCTTGTCTTTTTATGTTATATATAAAGACGAGGAATTACATGACTCCATTTCGCATTCAAGTGCTATGTATGTATGTACGTATACAAACTGTGTATTACCCATAGACTATATAAACATATACTACATAGTATTATATTATATGCTTCTATTTAGTTGGGATGTCTGTGTGCATGTAGCATGATGTAATATAATCAAAGTACAAAGTAAATAGCTTTGTATTCTCAACTCAACTCTTGCATTCACAGGAGCGAAGAAGACCCCTTTGATAATATGCTAACATAATGGATGCTCCCACGTCTATAGTAATCCTAGTGTTATCAAATAGCGTATCATATCTTCGTTCTTCTCCATGTAATTCTCATGATGATAGTTGATGTCTGGGGAAATGAGGAAATCTACAGAGAAATGAAAGCTTGTCCACGTCTTCGTAAATTCGTAAGTGTAACAACCAAACAGAATTACTCTCAAGGCTTTATAATTTCGGAGGAAAAGAAATGCAAATAGGTTTTCCTCCATTAAATTCTTTTGCCGCCTTCTCCTTGCATGCGTAAATGAGCTGTGTAGTTTGAGGCTAGGAAAAATGACAAAATTACTCAATGAGCAGTCAGAATGACCTGACATTCGCGAGAGCTTGAAATTAGTTGGGGTGAAAAAGGGAATGACTAACTGCTGCATATAACTTGATGACATTATATCTTGTGAAGATTCTTCTGAATTTCCTGCAATTTAAATCCTAAATGAAATGTACAAAGCATGATGTAACTTTTCTCTTCTTTTATACTAACTGCTAATTATGAACACTGCTATAGTGAAACATTTACCTTTGTCATCACAAAACTACACATTATTTCATGCATTCAGTTATACAAAATGTAATATTATTTCTTTCATTTTTTCGTATACCTACAGTGTGCTTTCGTAACTTAAATTTCTAAGCTGCAATTAAAAGTTTGTTACAAACGAGAGAGACAGAGAGAGAGAGTAATAACTGGCAGGTAATGTAAGTAAGTACCTATAGTAAATTATTAAACATAATTGCAAATTTTCTCTTTACTGCAACTTCCTTATTAGTAGTGCGATTTCTGCCGTCAATCATATATCTGTATTTCGATTGTACTAGAAATTCATTTTTATTCGTCGAGACACACAAATCATTAATGAAAGCCTAACTATTGTAGTATTGCTTTGTTTGGCTTTGTAGAGTTTTAAACTTTTAATACATCTCATCGTAGTACATGTACAGGTTTAAATTTTGCGTTTTACAGATTAGCACAAAATGATTCTGGTAGAACTTAATATCACAATGCATTTGCATTGCATGTAGTATTAGTTACTTGTTATTGGTATGCACAGTGTATTTGAACTCAAAAGAAAAAAATAATTGCATTTTTAATACATTTAAGTGTCTGTTGGGGTTTCTAAGTAGTATAGCTTACCAACCTATCTAATTTATAAAGGCATCTATTATGCGTAGGTATAGCACAAAAGCTAATAGTTAATTCAGTTGAGAATGATAGGAAAATGTGTCAGTGCGGACCACCCTGAATTGTTTCTTTTATGCATGTGCCATTGTTAGGTAGTATATTTTTCACGACGCCAATTGACTTACCTTCCGATAAAAGGACGAGGGATGGAATAATAGAAAAAAACTCTCCATTTATATACACCTAAGGTATTGTCAGGCCACAATACAACTGCTGTGAAAGACATAGCATACAATACGAACAACTCAATTATTGTCAATAAATAGAGAGAGGGTGTGAGTGCGATAGTCACAGTAGTATAAAGTGAACAGTATACCGCATACCTTTCCAAAATCATAATAATATAACGGTGCCTTATAGCTTAGCTTCACCATTACTTATTTGCGTCCTACTTGTATCATACGAATGCGTAGATTCATAAATAGCTGCTAAGTGTAGTCAATCAATCCCATGCAATGCAATACTGTTTGATTCACTCAAACGCTTACATTTACATACACACAAAACTTCATTTCTCACGTTCTACTACTTTATTAGGATCATAAGCCGATGTTTTCACCCAAGTGACCTATAGCCATAGTTTAAACAAAATAAAATTTTAAAACACAATATAAATGAATGGGCAATGCAATTAATAATGAAATATTTTTCTAAATATTATTATTTGTATGTTTATGATCTGATACACATTCAGATATTATTCTTAAACTAAAGCAAAGTGAACATAGTCTCAGCCTGTGTGAATTGAAGTAAGCGTTTATTTTTAGTATTGCAGCAAGTAGGATTGTGTTTGTGTAGTCTACCCGTCTGTGGGTCTTGAGAGAAGCCAATACAATCGGCGCCTTGGAATGCTAACAACCTAAAAGCCAGAAAATGTTGCCTTCTTGATGTTTGTATGTTTATAAGATGAGATGAAGCAATAACGATGACTGCGTCGAAAAATTTCCAATTCAACAACTGATTTTGACTTACAATTAGTATAGAAGCTGAGGACACATGATGATACACATACAATGTTTTCATACAACATGCATGAAATAGCATAGCATAACTATACAGACAAAAAAGAGGCAAGCGACAACTTGTGCTCTGAAAATGCGGAGGAGACTGACTGACAGACGTGCTCTCTTACTTTCTTCATAAAGCAAAAGTTAAAAAGTTCAGATATTATTCTACTCAAGTCAGCACATCACTTGTGTATGCTTGTGGCTCTCACTACTCTAATCCCAATAACATAGCAGACTGAATATAAAAAATCTCAAATTCTAATATTGAGCGTGGAAGCGTTGGGTTTGTAAGTAAAAAGCAGGAAGCTGCTGCATCTTTGGTTTGGTGTGGCACTCAATACTTTCTGAGCAGCTGGTGCCAAAATTTTTCAATAGGATGTTGGTTGACTGCATAAAAAGTAAAGAAATGAATAGATTGTTCAATAAAATTGACTTGCGGTCCCTGTGTCGGATCTTTTCTTTAAAAGATAAAATGTAAAAGAAATTCCATCCTAAAACACACAACACGACCTGATCCCAAGACATAGCGACGGTGGTGTGTACACAAAGTACACACATACACACTTTAGTACTGCTAGTGTGTCTCTTTCTAATAATCTCATCTATAATGTAATGCAACAGACTTATGGCCGAAATTGCTCCGGTAAAGTATGTATTTGCAAAAAATACCTTAATCGAATTTTCATTTTCTCCTACATATATATTAGGTATACAGATATTGCGCTAGTGTAATAGTAAAGTTGTAACCCTAGACTCTTTCTCCTGACAAAAGTTTCTCTAGCAAAAAACTTAAAATGTCTACAAAGTACAGTACTAATAATATTTGTTCCGCCACACACACAACAGATTGGTATGGGCGAGAGCAAACCACAAGTTATTAAATCATAGAGCAGAGTCACTACGATGTTCTTTGGGATGAGTTTGTGGTGCCGTGTGTGTGTGTCATCGAGTAGTCAACTTACTACACCGCATTGCTTTCCTTTCTTTCATCCTTTACTTCATCATTATAAGGTCAATTTCAATTTCAGCCAGGATATTATTTTTTTCCTCACTTCCTATGTAAAAAAGAATGATGGAGAAACATACTAAGTATGTAGCAGTAGTTCCCATCCAGACGACGACAACCATAAAATGTACAACCGTCTTACTGAAACCAACATAAGACACACACATACCAAAGCTACAGCAGCAGTGCCAGGCAGTACATTCATATTAAATCGGACGATGCTTCTTTTCAATGAGTTTCACCAATGTTCCTTTATATCTGCCAACCTAAATATCTCCATTCACCACTACACTGTACTTTATACGTTGTATAGAATCTAAAGGTATTAGGTACCTGTGCTTACGTAAAAGTGTGATGGCTATATTAATGTCATTTCTTGTAAATTGAAACGGATAGGATAGCTCATTTTTCGTGAAGATGACTTATCTAACTGGTAACTGAATGTAATGCAATTATGTATAAGGTAGTAATGTTTAAATGCCTACATTTCTACATTGCTCTGCTACAATTTCAGAGGTACTTGGTTTATATTAGTAAAGTAGTGGTGCATAAAGATGTACGGGGAGAACAGCATAATATAATTTCTGCGGTTTCTGCCGCCAACTTATTTTCACCGTGGTAGACCCGAGCAGGTTGTTATTTCGTTATTATTATTAGGCATGAGATTACAGGACGGCATAAGTTAATGGTGCCATCAATATCAACATTTATTTTATGCCGCCCTAAAATTCGACGGTGGCCTATTCTGACCTGACCAGAGTGCCTTATGGCTCTGTTTGTGTGGCGTGGCGTGCCTAGTATAGTTGATAGCTCATGGACTCCTTTCCGAACGTTTGCCGACCTGCATAATAAACCAATAAATCCCTGTAAATGGTCTACAATCTTCGTAAGACTCTTCTTTGATTTTCTCATCTCAAATAAACTTCTCTCCTACTGTTCTATGAAACTTTTGGAATTTCTACTATGTACAGGATCGTACATAAATGATTCCAGTGTATCCTACGACCCTACATTATAACTGGAAACAGTAGAAGTTAGGCAAGTGTTATAAAAATCATACATTATATTAATATCTTATGGAGGATTTTGTGTGTTTAAAGATACACTTTACTTCATACTCTATCTAGATCAAGAAATTGAACATTCTTAAATTACATCCGAATCGGTGAGGACCGTAAAAATTATAAACCGGTGGAACTTGTTTCAAATTTAAAGTACCTATAGGGGATCGCAATTTGTACGCGTAATTTCCTTTGCCCATATAAAGTAGTCAGTGAATTGTTGAACGCAAAACGATATTCTTTGCAAAATAGTGTGTACACACATTTTTGCACTTCCCTTTCACTGTCCAGGAGAGAATGCTGAAAGAATTGAGTTTATGTGCAACCCTGTACGTACTCCTTCACTCTCGACCTTATCCTAAACACACACAATGCAGTTCACACTAACTCATGTTGAGATTCCATTAGCCTACCTAGGATTCATACCTGTTCCATATACATAAAACTGTTTGGGAGAATCTACAACTTATCAAATTGTTATACACAAATTTTGAATAGCCATAAGTATTTCATTATTGTTTCCACTTTGCCAATTTTTCCAGCTAATCAACAAAGATTAACTGTATCATGTAGCTGAAATTAGGTCACACACTTATGATTTCATATACAATTACATTTAAATACTGAACCTGTTTACATATTATTTATGTATATATTTTCGCTCTGCAAACTTTATTTTAGGTGGTTATCACGTTATTTCATGGAAAGAAACAAATCGTGGAATAACATAATATGCCTATTTCAGTCAACCTAACTTCTACTTATGTAGATGTGCTGAAATATTATGTTATTCCACGATTTGTTTCTTTCCATGAAATAACGTGATAACCACCTAAAATAAAGTTTGTAGTACTAAAAAATATAATTGATATGAATGGCAGATTGAAACAGATTATGAATTTTCTAACTTCAATAATACATATTAACATTTTTAAAATCCCAAAAAGTGTTACAGGGAAAATCCTTACCAGCAAATTACCTACCTAATGTATGTTAGCATTATTTTGCTGTTTTCCAATGTATTCCTACTCATAAACAGACACAGGTAGTTATAATATGGGTACCTATAGTACCTACTAATATACTCTTACAGGTACATACAGTATAATGCAACTCTTGGCCTGCCACTCAAGTTGTTTTTATGTCGATCTGACTTTTATATTTAAGGATAACAAATAGGGGCTAATAATTCATACCTGTAATGGTGTAACCTCATGCTAACTTTCCTTTATGCACTGTGTACACTTTAATTTAATATTTCCTATCCTATCCAACACTGAATTTATTTATGAGGCATGACGACTCATTTTTATTGTTTTGCTTTGTCTTTCACATTTTACAGCCCATTATATCTAGAGTTATATCACTTGATGCTGCTGAAATCGGTTATCATTGTAGCGTGTATTCCTTTCGCAGGTGACAATAACTGAACAAAGATTTTGAAAGCAAAGGTGTACACGCATTATTCAATTCAGTTGACGTACCGTTTTGATTGGGGACTTTTGATACTAACAAACCAAACCATGTCATAGACTTTTAACAGAAAATCGTAATTTAATTATGTATAGAACACAATGTAGCCATAATACCTGTGAAAGTAAATTATTCTAGAAATTCAAAATTGATTATAAAAAGTTTGTACGGAAATTCAGATGCTGGAGCGAGTGGAGATGAGATAGGATATTGCAGTCGACACGGTAGTTTAAGTGCTCATCAACCTTTAGCCAATAAAAAACTTTCCGTAGAATGTAAGCAGGCGAGGTTTGATGCTCTTTTCTTCTCAAGTTTGCTTCAACTCATCATTTTCTTATTCTAGATTCATTCTAGAAACAAAAAGACAAGTTTTTAATTTATAGCCCTCATAAATTTCTTTTGACTTCCTGTGGCTTTGCGGAGTGTCACAATCCTACTCTTCAGTGTTATCAATAACTTGATACCTATACACTCCAACCAAGTCATGGCCAAGAGATAGGAGAGCACTACATGTCTTCCTTCGTATCAACTCCTCCTAGTTCTTCTTTCCATTTCAGTTCCCTTTCATCCTTTTACTTCCTAATATCCATGCACACATTTTCCTTAACCCTAAACCTGGCTTCGTTTCGGTACTCGGTGGTAGGTGTAGGCTCTATTTGTTCATGTCAAATACATTTTCCTAAGTAGTATTTCACTACCGTAACCCACCAACATGAAATGTGTGCTATTATAAAAAATACACATTCATAAACCCACAATTAGAGTTAATAGATACAGAAAGTACCTTGTAGGTATTATAACGTTTAATTTTAAATTTCTTAGTCTTATACGAAAAAAATATTACTAAAGCACATCCCAATTACATTATAAATGCAAACCTACGTGCATACATATGTATACACTTTTTTTAGGTGTAGCATAGTAGGTACTCCTCTATATAGTATACAATACATATAGAAGACAATTTGTGTATATACCTATGCAAAGAATAAGTACATGAATACTATGCAAATGTTATGAATTTTGTAACCTTGTTTATATTCAATATTTCAAAGAGTAGCAAAGCTGAAGTAATTACTACGGTTATCACTGGCGTAGCCAGGGGAGGCAAGAGGGCAATTGCCCCCCCCCCCTGAAATCCGGAAAAATAGGTTATTTTACCAAAAAAAGTACCAAACATCGCGATTTTTTGCGCTACGCGCAAATTTTATGTATTTTATGTTCATTTTTGTCCAAATTTGTTCAAATTTTTCGCTCAAAATGCGGACATATTATATACTTCATGTTTTGAGTTTGCCCCCCCCCCGAAACCAAATCCTGGCGACGCTTATGACGGTTATTATAATGTAATAGGTTAGGATACAGTGTAGTGAATCATCTCTACTTAACTACCCCTGCAAATAGTATTAGGGGTAAATATAATAATGCATATTAATTACTGTAAACACCCATATGAAAAAAGACCTGACTTTTCTACTTAATCAAATATAAATTAAATATCTACTACCTATAATAGACGTTAAATACTTAGCAATACAAGTTTATTGATAAAAGAAGTATGTTTAATAATGATTGAATTTTATTAATGATGCTATACTATAAGATTATGGTTACCAACTTTGGGTTAGTCTGCAAGTGAATACGTGATTTGACCAAAGCAATAATGTAATTTAATTTGAGCAATTCCTTAACTAGTGTGTTGTAAGATAAGGTAAGTAAAGACCTAACTCTATACAGATGTGTATTTGTGGGGCAAAAGTGATTTAGAAAGGTATGTATAGTACTTTTGAACATTGGTTGGTATGAGTGTTACTTTTACCGCTGGCCACATCTATTATTCCACATCTCCTCACCCTCCATATTCATTAAAGTGGACTAAGAAACACTAAAGATGCAGCAAAGTATGTATTAAAATAAAATATGGATGCACTGTTCTACAACTCCATGGCAGTTATGCACATTATCAATTATTCAAATTATTCCGTGGAGTCTTTACTTCTTAGAATTATGAATTTCCAGACAGGTCAAGTAAAGCCATATAAGAGAGAGAGATGTGTTTTATCGCGCAGTTGAGCTGAAGTCGAGTTACGTGTAAATGTATAGTGTTAACTTCACATAACATACATTGTTACAAAATCATAGCCTTTTTTATTAGAAAAACCCCTTCTTCAAGAACTTTGATTTGTTTTCATGTAATGTGTTGTGTAGTTACACCTTAGCAATGAGTTCGCTTGCAGTTGAAAGGACGTCTAATGTTCTGGAGAGGTTGTGTTTTGTTTAACATGTCGATACAGCGTAAAATAATAGCTTGACTAAACAATTCGGCTTTGTCTGAGAGAGCAGAACACAAGGAGAGCACACTAAATAGAATTAGATACTCTATATAAATTGTTGTAGGTAGATATTATGGAGATGCCGCTAGAGCATTATTATGCTTGTATTAGAAGGCGGTGCGGAGACAAGCAAACTATTTGAGAGCCGTTAGCACTCCAACCGACCTGTGATTTCAGATTCAATTATAATGAATATTCTCCACACTACTGCAACTTGTCATGCCTCGAGCGTAATAGTCTCACCCCACTCCAATGACTTCGGAAATGTGTGCCTTTGTTGTGGTCTCTGATGCTTTATTTCTGAACACTTGATAAATAGTCTCTTAAAATAATGTGAACACTTCTACACGTACACACATCATTGCCCAATGTAAATACATCCAAAACTCATCCTAAACCTAAGCAGCATGAATCACAATGTTTGGAGAAAGCATCAATCATTTCTTATGTCATTTGATTGCTTAATCGAATGACATCACAAAAGAATATCAGCCCAACAGGATTTGTTCTATCGTTCGAAAAACTTTTTTATAATTTACAAGTAATGCCAAATGTTACAAAAATATTTCTATTCCAATACAATTTAAAGACAAATTTCAAAAATCCACCTATAAAGCTTTACTATACTGCAATTAATTGTCATTTCAAATTCTGTTAACAGGCAATAAGATTTTTATAGATTAAAACTGTTTATAACACAATAAAAAGCTAATTTTTGATGCTATCAGTATACAAGAATTGACATTTATTTTATAATATACATAACAAGTAAAGATGCACATCTAAAATGCATATAATATCCCTTTAAATAAGTGAGTATGATAAATTATATTACGGCCTATAAAATGTTTTGTTTATATTCGACTCAAGGTGCATAAAAGACTACGTAAACCTTTAATTTATTGATTGGGAAATCTTTAAGCACCTTGATTCGACTGTATTTAAGCATATAGTTTGTATCTCCATCAAATGCATGTATTGTATACTTAACTTGAATGCGTAATATTAATTCAAAAATGGATATTGTCTGACTCTCGGATAAGTGATGCTGCTGCTGTGCAACACAAGGTTAACGACCGCCGCACACTGAGGTACGGTTGAAGACGAGCGGCATTTGAGTGTAGAGGCACAAAACTGCACTACAATGTGGTGATTAGGCGCCATGAAAATTCACCAGCGGAAGAAATGTAGTTCTTCATAAAAATTTGAATATCTCCCAAACCCGATCATTTCCGTACATAATTCGAATTACACATTAAAGTTAATTGTTGTGCCTATAGAATCGTGTCAATAACTCGACTTAAGTCGGCACAAGTAAATTAATACGTGTGTAAGATAGAATGAGTTAATGCCACTTTTTCTGACCAGCACCATGGGGTGCACCGCTAGTGCATTTAGCTCCCGGATTTTATTATAAATTAATTACTAACTAGAGAAGCAATCAAGCTAGGCGTCAGTAATGTAATGCTTTGTGAAACAACAGCGATGAAGTGTAGAGTGTACATGGAATTAGCTAGGCATTTTTCAACCCGTTTAAGTTTGGGTGTCTTATATTTTTAATCAGCATCTCCTAGAGAGTACAGTATGCAGTGGAGAAGTACAGTACAAGTAATGATGTCTGGTATGTAACAAAATGCAAGCAATTATACACGCAGACTATGGTGTTCGCTGTGCCTATTCCGCTTTATCAGCTAATCTCATTGACGCTATGCATGTGTGCATATTTGTAGAAATACCATTATACTGTGAATCATTATTCAAACGATAAATGTTCTCAAACTTAATGTTTTAATGGTTAATAAGTGCCCAAGCCGTATGTATTGCCAATTTTTTGTGTCATGTCACGAATTGTGTTTATTAAAAAAATCTTCTCGCTTTTGTGTGATGGTAATTCAAAGAGCAATCAAATAGAAAAAAGTTGACCTAAGGAATTAAATTCCCAGTCGTCTGTATAGAATGTACTCTTCTTCAGTAGTCGTTCTCGTTGCCACTGTACTAATAGTAAATTGTTTCCGATTATTTTCTCTCTTGGATATTGGTTATTGCTGATGAGTGTTGAACAAGTTTTGTTTTGGTTAATGGACGCAAGAAGCGAACTGGCGAGACGAGAAGGTGCATTTGCGAAGAAAGAAGCACCCTAGCAGCTACAAGATCTGTCGCTCAGGGCACAGGATTTACAGAAGTATCTTTTCGGGGCATTGTGTTTATTGTATTTGACTGATGATAGCCATAGCTGTAGTAGTGTTGCGGTTGGTTCTCTTAGTAAAAGTAAATTAGTTATAGGTAATTCATATAAAATGTAATGTGTATTTTCCATTTGGTGAGATTGTATAAACACCCTTGTATCATGTATTATTATAGGGATGAGAAAATTGGACTCAGTCAGTCATTCAGACGAGACAAGCTTAAGGATTAACTAACAGACTTCGACGATGATTTGAAAGCCAGCAGGTCAGCCCAGCCTCCAGTCATCTCTACATCAACAGTAGCCAGAACACCCAAAAACCGCAAAAACTAATTTGATTGCAAATGTGAAATAAATGTATAATAATTTCATCAACAGGTAGCTCAAAGTTATCTTATGACAGTCAGATATTGCATTTAACATTTTTCTCGTTCTTTCTACATTAACCTTACTCTATCATTATCATTATTAGAATCACGCTCATAATCATGCTTGCATAGGATCAAAAATCGAATCAAAACATAGAAATCTTATCATTATGTACTCCAACACACCTATATCCTTACTACCACATTACACATTACACATAAAACTTTATATTATGCATACTGTACTAGGCATGTAATACATATCTTCTCCTCATTATTCATAATGGGACGTACTTTACCCTTGCTACCAATGCATTTGAAACTACGATGCGTATATTTATATGTGAGAGGATTGCATATGTATACATTCATGTTTGTACACAATGTAAAGTTTTACCTCCTTGTGTGTTCAACATCATAAAGTTGCAAACAACAAGACGCAAGAATATTGCATATGTAGTAGATATTCATTAATTTGATATGCCTAATGCCTACATAAACAATACGTGGTTAGATATGCCACTGCGCCTCTACTGTTGTAAGTGTGGAAGTGCAATGTTGTGTATGTACATGTGAAAACGCTTCAAATGTAAATTCGCAGAGAATATTTCATTGTTATAGGTATATAGAAACAGACACGTATGTAGTTGGATACGTTTAGCTTTGAGGTGTAGGGAATGAATATAATCAAAACTTAAGTTCAGTTCTTTATAAGATCATTTCGTAAAATGTCGGCATCCTGCTTTCAAACTAAAAGAATGTAATTGGATTCAATATTACTGATTAGTATGTGCCTTGATTCCTCTAATAGCAATTGATCTCAGGAAAAAACTCTCCTGTTGAGGTATTCATGCAGGCTCTGGTTTCAGATCAAACTCACTTCAATCTTAAAGTAAAAGCCAGTAGCCAAGCGAAAAACTACACTGCTGCTGTATACACTGATTGTGAGTCATAGTATGTATGTACGAATTGGTAGGTGTGTAGTCTCAGATTAGTGTTTGGTCATTCCATCCCATAAAAGTAACTTGAGATTTGATCTTTTCTTGTGGTTGACCAGACTAAAGCCAAACTACCACCTTACGCGTCAATTTGATTAGATTGTATTATGCAAAAAATAATCAAGGTGGAGATTCAATACCAGTTTTATTACAACTTCTTGCATACTGTGTATCCGTATTTAATGTATGTATGCAGTATAAACTCTACTGTGTGCCTAAAACTTACTTACATGCAGTATGCATTGTTACTTACATGATCCTAATGACAAAATGTTATTATAGCTTTTATTTTGAAGCATTTTAGGTGCCCAGAAGCACACCAATAAATATTTGTATGCATTTACGGTTTTGGTTAAATCTGTTAGTTATTTTCAGAATGCTACTCGAGTGTCCACGAATCCTATTAATAGAATTTCCATCAATGTTTTAATATTTTACTCAATATTCTTTAGATTTACTCCTATATGACGAGTTGAGCAGTAAAAGGGTGTAAGATCGTATAAACAAATCATTGGTAATATCAAAAGTCATAGTAACTAATAGGTAAAAAATAATAATCTTGTACTATTGGAATTGTGGAAGGTATCCGAAATACAGCCACATAATACATCGATGATAGTTTCGAGATTTGTCCATTAGCTAAAAAATAGTGTGTTGGGAGAAAAGCAGTGGCATACAGGGCAGAGTTCTATAGGAAAATTTATTTATATTAAACATGAAATCGCAGGTTTCAAAATATTTCTCAAAATTTACCTTGTAAAATG
>JAQFYB010003207.1:0-20396 GCA_034694085.1 Pogonognathellus longicornis | reverse complement strand
TACCAAAAAGTATTTTATAGTACCAAAAAGTATTTTATAGTACCAAAAAGTATTTTATAGTACCAAAAAGTATTTTATAGTACCAAAAAGTATTTTAGAGCACCAAAAAGTATTTTATAGTACCAAAAAGTATTTGATAGTACCAAAAAGTATTTTAGAGTACCAAAAAGTATTTTAGAGTACCCAGAAGTATTTTATAGTACCAAACAGTATTTTATAGTACCAAAAAGTATTTTAGAGTACCAAAAAGTATTTTATAGTACCAAAAAGTATTTTAGAGTACCCAAAAGTATTTTGGAATACCTAAAAGGATTTTAGAATACCCAACAGTATGTTAGAATACCCAAAAGTATTTGGGAATACCTAAAAGGATTTTTGAATACCCAACAGTATGTTAGAATACCCAAAAGTATTTGGGAATACCTAAAAGGATTTTTGAATACCCAACAGTATGTTAGAATACTCATTTTATATTACAACCTCTTTTTGGAGGGTGGAGGTAACTATCAGAATTCGAGGAAGCAGAGTTCATGAAAGCACCCAACAAATCAATAGCGTTATAGGAAATGGAGGACCTAATACGTTGTAAGTGCCACGTCAGTTTTGATTTTTTTAAATTCATAACATCACCGAAAGTTACCGATTAAAACCAAAATTACTGCATTTTGTACAAAAGTATTTAACTTACAAATAAAAAAGTTTAAAAATTCCAGCTCGTGTATTTTATGAGCAATGGCCTTTTTAAGACGATTTGGTTGCAAATGCAACCACAGGGCGGGTTACGTGTCAAAACAATAGAACAGCATGCATTTCCTATTTTGTTAGGACGCCCCACCATAATATTCGGAAACAGCTTAGTTTAGATGGGTAATTCACAATTGCTTTTTGCAAATATGGTAAAAAAGTTTGCGAGGTTCGATTTGATGTGAAAAAATAGTCTTCTGTAAAACGGTCAAGTAGAAATGTTGCAAAAAACGAAGTTCTAAATTGCACACATTGTATTTTACAAGACCAAACTATTTTATAGAATCTAGACTGAGTCATAACTTATGAGTATGAGTCATAAGTTATGACTCATAAGTCATCTAACCAAATGATAGTAAATTAAAATAGCTATTTTAAAAAGAAAATCAATTCTAATTTTAGACAAGGGCGCTCACACCCATCCGAATGTTTTATTTTTGAACATTGAAATGGAAATGAAAGGCAGGACTCTTTCGAAATACATTTTGACGATTCATATATACATTGAATGAAATTGTGAACATTTATTGAATGTTGTTAATAAATCATATTTGTAGCTCAAACGATTCATATTATGTTGTAGAGACAAACCAAACCGTCTAAATGTCTCACCTTTTTAACGCTATATAATAGGTTGCGTTGGTGGGAGCAAATATTGCGTGTAGTACTTACACATTTATAAATTAAAACTTTGACGTTGGATAAAAAAATTAAAGCATTTTTTTAAAAATGGTTTCTATACCGAAAAGCAACCCTATTACTAGGAGTTTTCAAAAAATACCCTAATGCTTTAAGAAATTATTTCTCTGACAATCGAGAGAGGAAGGTTTTGGGAAATCGAGAATAGAAGCTACAACGTGAGTAGGAAGCTATCGACCAAACCCAAAATTCACTCTGGAGGTGCCATGTTCAAGTTCAATATAATATATTGTCGTTTGTCGTGTACATACTTTCTATTCTACGCTGCAAACAATATCACAGCAATTATAAATGTTTAAGGAATTCATAATTTAAAAGAATATTAAAATATTTGGCTTTTGAAAAGCATTTCTAAATAAAAGAGTAAGCAAATCGGCAACATTCAGAATAATTTAATCAATACTACGACAATTTCATGCAGGAATATTGCGTACTAAACGTCCACCATGCGATAATTTTTAATCCTTAGTAATCCATGAGCAATTATTTTTTATAATTTAATAGTCATTGGTGTTATAGTAGAGCGTCAGAGGATTTCTTTTTTGTTCGACATTTTTTACCACCAAACCATTGAATGGAACAATTAGTTTTAATTTTAATTATTAACCATTCTACCTTCAGACTCTGTCCAACCAGAACTAACTTTACAAAAGATACGTATTTTATTTCTATAAATTAATTTGAAGTTTCGAACTAGAAATTCTGTTTGACTACATAACTAACAAACAAAATGAGACCTTATAATAAAATACTCGAACGAGCAGGCATTTAACAAACATCTTTTCAAAAAAGGAATTTCTGTTAAGTGTTTAAAAATTAACTAATATCCGCGCAATTATTTTTGAGACCTTCATTATTCGCGAGTCAATAATGATAAAACTAATTTTGCACGGTTTTGTAGTATAATGTAATCCGGAACATGTTGACATGTATTTCTTTTTGAATAGCGGAGTTGTAGAAGTACACAGAATTTGTATTTTGTAGATTATACGCTTTTTGTCACCAACTCACGGACCCTACATAGTTTGTGGCCTTTCGGATTTCAAAGGTACGTACTTTCAAACAACGACAGCAACAACAACAGCAAGACTCTCTTAGGTGTGTAACCTTTCTTTTCACTATCTCTATATTATTATAATTATAATAATTAATATTAATGTTATTTATTATTATAATGGAAATGTAAGTACGTTACCAGAAATGAGGGCGAGAGATTTTAACGAACGATAATAAATCAAAGTTCAAAGTACTTGTATAGAGCGGTTTTTTGTTCGACAGTTGAAACTCTGGGGCGTGCAATTACAAATTGCAATCTGAAACTGCAAACAATTGCATGTTGAGTGGTTTTTGTATGAGAACAGCTGAGCAACTACCGGAAAAACAATCCGGCTCCGGAATCATCCTTTGGTTTGCCAATTGTATTGTTCATGTTGGCCAAAATTTTAGATAGCAAATCCGCAGGTCCTGTGGCAGAAGCGACTTTCCGGGTTCCCTTTCCCTCTCGGGTTTTGAGAAGTATTTCATTTTCTCCCACCGTTTCCTCACCCGATTTGGTGGGAGTGCCAGCAGGAGTTTTGGTTGATTTGTGTTCTGTGGACACATGTTGAGATCCCTGGCCATGTTTGTCTCCTGCCGACGCCGCTGCTGAGGATGAAACACTGTCAACACTGCTTTGATGTTTTGTGGGTGATTTAGAAGAAGCACAGGGTTGATCCTGTTGTTGTTGACTGGGGTCATCACAGCTGCTGGTTGAAGATTTCGGGTTTTGTTTTGCTTCTTTTTCCCTGGGTCTGTCACGGCTATGCTGACTATGCCTGTGCCGCTCCTTATCCTCCTTCCTCTCTTTGTGGTGGTGGTGGTCGCTGTGCTTGTCCTTTGAACTTGAACTATGAGCGTGCCCGTGGGAACGACTACTCTTGTGCTCATAAGACTTGTCTTTGTCCCGGTGTTTGTCTCGGTGTGACGACGAGGACGAAGAAGAAGACACTTTCGATCTTTCCCGTTCTCTTTCTCGGTGATGGTCGCTCCGATCTTTGTCCCGCTCCTTGCTCTTCACTTCAGGCTTACTAAATACTTCTGGCTTCATGTCCACCACCAACTCATTGTCCGTCTCCGTTTTCACCACCACCCCCATTGCTTCCTCTCCCTCTCCTTCTCCATCAGCACACTCCTCCACGTCCATCGTCGACTCCTTTTCAACTGGTTCTGACTCCTCCTTCTTAACTTTTTCTCCCGCCACACACAAAATTGCCACTTGAGATTTTTCTTGTGATAGTTGAGAGTCCTCAGCTGTGTCCTTTGTCTTCTGAATTGACTCCGATTTGTGACGACTGCTGTCTTTGCTGCTGCTGTCGTGATGTCGTCGCTTGTCCTTGTCTTTGCTTCGGTGAGAGGAGTCGTGTCGGCGCTCCGTTCTTTTTGATTTACTGCTGTCGCTTCGACTTCGCTCTTTTGATTTCTCCTTGTCCCGATTTCGCTCCTTGTCCTTGGATTTGGAGGAGGACGAGTGTCTTTCGGAATTACTTCGGCTGCTATGACTTTTATGTTCGTGTCTCTTTTCACCCTCCTCCGACAACTTGCTACCGCTACTGCTGCTCTGCTTTTTCATTGAAGATACTGAAGATGTGTGTTCCTTTGAACTTTTCTGACTCTTGTGATGCTCGCTCTTACTAGCAGACACCTCATTTTTATCATTCTTTCCTGCCACAGAAGACTCTGCTGTAGAAACTTCCGGGTGAAGCACCGGCATCCAATTAGGGTAATATTGACGAAGACGCACGTGCCACGCTATACAAAAATAATTACAAAATTAAAATCAGCGTTGTTACTCTAAAATATTTCTATGAAAACGAATCAAGTAGAGGAAAATCTACTGAATCAGAAAAAGTGTACTTTCATTTTAATTGTATTCTCATCGCATACAACACACTAAACAATTCAATGTCAGCCAGGTCAAAAATTATAACGTTAGGTAATCCACTCTTTGGTTAAACAACTCAAGTAAAGAGAAGAATTTTAACCGTCTAATCTTTACTGGAGTCAATTTTTAACCGAACAATTTTTAACCTGACTGAAGGTTTTGTAGATGAGAGCCCTATGACCTCACCGTACTAGAAAAACTATCGTCATAGATACACATTGCCCGAACCGAACCGGCAATTTAGATACAATTTAGTAACCGGAACCGAACCGGTATTTAGAAAAATTATACATGGGATCCATATACTCAAACTTACTTGTCAGAAGCTAAAAATGGTAATATGGATTAATTTGGTTAGATTCCCTTGGTTCACAGATATAATATAGTATTATATCAGCTGGAAAGTTTAAGAACCGTGCAGGAACCGAAACCGAAAGATCAAGAAACCTGCCCGAACCGTTTTAAAAACCAAACTTAAGAACCCGACTGAATCGGTTCCATTTACAATTAACCGCTGCGCATCTCTACAACTCACCTATACTGGTAACCGCCGTCACTGTTCGAAACTGATGAATGATGTTCCTCGGCAAGAAGTAAATGTCATTGTCGCAGAGATTTATCCTAGAATAACGTATACCGTCTCGACGTAATTGATTTAGCTTTGCGTCTTCAATCCATTGGACACACTGAAACAATTACAATACTTTTTGTGATACTCCATATATTTAAATAGTTGTGAAATATTCATGGATGAAGCTAATTTTTCCATCATTGTTCAATTTGTTATTATATTTATTACGTAGAAGAATTTACCTGAGAAGCTGGAGGCTCATAGAGATCTAACTGTAGCTTTCCCACCAGTTCACTAAAATCCCCGGCATGGAAAGCAACTACATCCTTTGTAATTCGATTTGACGTGTATGACTGACCACAGTGAACAGCCTTCAACACACCTGAAATTATTATCCAATGTGATGAAAAATCCATACTTTCAGAATCACAATTTCATTAAAAAAGGCAAAATATCAGCGATATCTAATTCAAAATAAATGTTTTACTGCCCTTCTGAACTGAAGTAGGGTTTAGTTACTTTTTGCTTTCGCTTTCGTCATTAACCTACTATCATTTTATACACCACTTCATTTTTTTGCCTGCATTTTTCAGACAATAATCATGCACCGAATATACTTTTTTCATTAATGTGGCTACAATTTATCTAAAACTCCTTTGACTCTCCTACTCAAAAGTAAAATATCAGCAATGGTTGTGGTAACTTTGTGGTGGTAATAAAAAAATAAATCATTACCAACAGCTGCGGAAGTAACTCTGTATGGGTAATGTTCAACGTGGTCAGCATGTGCTTTGGTGCGGTCTTCAAACATCACCTCCCTCACATCAGATATGCGTGGTCGATAAAGTAAATTTTTTAACTCGTTTGCCAAACCACCACCCCTGTCCCACATTCAGAATAAAAACATCCTTCATTAGTATTTTACAGGGGAAATAGTGACATTCCCAACTTGTAATTGTTCATTTCATTGAAGTTTTAATTAATAAGACTGTACATAAAAATAATAATTTACCTTTGTTTTTTACTGGGAGATCGAGTGTCCTTTTCTCCTGTTGGAATAAGTTGCTCCCCCGGTCGAATCCACAGAATAGGACCATCATCTGAGATTTCCGGCCTTGCACCATCCAAAGTGGACAAAGACCCCCATGGCATGACCTAAAACATGGTTTAGTGAATCATCAGGCCGAAATTCATATTTTATAAAATAGACAGATGTAATTGTATTGAATTACCATTTTGAGAAACGGGCTTCTCTCCAACAATTCCAAAAAATTCGGAAAATATCCACCCGACTCCTCGTTTGCAGTACCAACAAGACTTAGCTGATTTAATGGACCAAACCGAAATGTTCCGCTAGAATAATGAGCATGGACCTGCAATCGAATAATTTTATGACAATTTAAACCATTCACAGTTTGTATACTATTGGAAAAATTAACACGAGTTTTACTAAAATAAACAGAAACATAAACACTGACTGAGTATTACATTAATTTAACTAGTTCGTTGTTTTTATCGTAATTTTTGAGTTTTAAGTTAGTTATAGAAGTAACTCTGTATGCCGTTCTAGAAAACAAACAAATAAATAAATAATTAAATACCTGTTCACTGTACAGAGCCATCGTAGTGGTTTCAATGTCGGATTGGCGAGCCAAGTAGGGCATAGCCTTGACAACTAGATTAGGATGCTCTTCAGTCATGTAATCCAACAAGTCTGGCAGATATCTTCCTCCCTCGTGGACGATGCCCATTACAAAATTAGCAGCCTCCTTACTGTCTTCACTAAATACCAGCTAAACGGTTTCCAAAAAATTAAAACTTATTATTGCGCGCTCAATCTGCGATATTGTTAGTCCGACAACAGCTAAAAATACAACTGATAAATTGCACCATCTGTTCCTATTTTCAAAATAATCGCATTTTTATAAATTTGTAAGCCACGTTGTGTACGTCTTTCGTATTTTTATGCTCTCTATGTTAAACTACTAGAGTTTCTCGTTAGACTAATATTATACTACTGGTAAGGAATTATGATTCCCAATTATCCGGTAAACCTCATTGCCAGGTATTCGATTTTTGTACACCTGAAACTGATATTTTTGGGACGCATATTAATACACCACTTTAACACGTTCTATAACTTCTTTTGATCTTTCTCAAAATGTCTCCTTGTTTCTCGATCCATTTTCCTCATTACAATTATTATCTTTCTCGAAATTATTATTTGTGTTTGCTACATTATACTTTTGACAATATTTTTAGAATGATCTATTCAGTCAATTCGTCAATGTCAACTTTTTCAAATACAGCAACAATCTTTCGAACTTAATTTTAGCTTCCATAATTCAGTCTACTAGTTTCGCTTTTATTATCTTGATGTCTCATCATTAAAAAATACCATTGATCTTCTCAATTTAGGATTTACGAAGGCAATTGACGTATTGCCTTTAAATTCATTACACCAATAAATTGAAATCAACTAAGACTAATGTTGTACACGATGGTTGAGCTTCCACTCCATCTTTTTGAGTTTTTGAGCATAACGTACATTAACGCCGTCATTTTGCATATGTTATATGAAAATAAACTTTTCTGAGGTCCATAAATGTCACTTTTGTAAAATTATGAAGGTATTTATGTTTAAAACGTGATTAATAAAACCATATGGGCGAGGGCGACAAAAGAGTTTGATTAAAAGGTCAACTAAGAAATGTACAAATGTAAATGGAATCTAGCGTTTATATAGGCGCCAGATCATCAATGGTATAATAAACAACTGTACACACTAACTTTAATTACAATTGGAATTCAATCCAAAGATACAAAACTTGCTCCATCGACTACCTATAATATGTATACAATTTGACTATATTATAATATCACTTTCCCTTTATACAAGAAAATGATAGAGTACGGCGTTTTGTACTCAAGGGGGTGAGGAATTTTGGGTAAAGGGGAATAAAAAACGATATTAGGCGGTGTTTAAAATAGACATTGAAGAATTATTACAGGTTTAGTTGCTTAAAAATATAACGGTTTGTGCCAGATTCGGGGATGCCGGGTAAAACGGGGGCTGCAAATCGGTGTCATCTAAAATTAGGGTTTGAAAGGAAATTCAAAAATTCGGATTCCTTCAAGGTCAAACGTTGACATGTCAATTTTCGATAAACGAAAAAAACTCATCATTTAACGTGAATGATATATGAACGCAGCTTCGAGTTCTTCATTAATGGAGACTCAATGGAGAGTACTATTCACGTTGAATGATGCGTTTTTTCGCTACGTTTCGACATAAATGGACATGTCAGCGTTTGATATTTTATTTGACATTGAAGAAATACGAATTTTTGAATTTCCTTCCAAACCATTCTTCCAAACCTTATATCTTTCGTTTAAAAAATAATCATTCAAATCGGTTGGCAAGTACACCGATTTGCAACCCCTTTAACTGGGAATCCCCGGCACAAGCCGTCATATTTTAACGGAACTAAACGTACCATAATTCTTGAATGCCTTTTTTAAATATCTCCTAATATCGTTTTTTATTCCCCGTTACCCAAAATTCTCCACTCCCTTGAGAACAAAACGCCGTACTGATACCATTCTACAACAACCATTTCAATAAACCGTGTTAAACCAACGCGTATAATCAAGTAGCGGTTATTTTCAAATTCATGTTGAAATTTCAAACCGCTGCGCCGCTGTACTACATCAGAATTGAAATCTACAGAGATGAGGACCCAGCCATCCAGCCATACACACACGAAACTTCATTCTTATAATGTAGCAAACCACTACTTAATAAACAATTTGCTCGCAGAACGGCCGGATTTTCTTATACATATTATTATTATCATGCTTGTGGAGTGTAAAGGAAAAATACCTTGAGAAATTCCTCTGCAAACTTATCAATTTCTTGTGGATTTAATGAATCGATTTCGTCCTGATATGCGTGAAGGACCATTGCACCCCCGTTCGGATGAACTTCTATTCTGAAAAACTTTCTGTATTTCAGAGTACTTAACAGGGATTCAAATGGGTATTTAGGGCCCCGAGATGACTTGTGTTTATATTTTTCGCTTCTTGGTTTCAGAACAGAAAAATTGGGTGGGCGCGGTAGACCGTCTACCGATATCGAATGTACTTGCGCTTTGTAATCTTCAGACCTTTTACTACTACTACGTCCAGAACTTTTTGGAGAGCTGCATTTAGACCTAAAACAAAAAACGTTTTCGAATGATCAAATAACAATACCAATACAATTCTTCAAGACATAATTCAATCCTGATTAAAAAAAATTTTTCGCAAATTCTAAAATAAAATACTTTCAACCAAAATACAAATTTTTCAAATACAATTCCAAATATGTAACACCTTTAAAATACAAATTATAAATTAAAACCCTCTTTTCCCCAATAAACAAATTAAAATGTCATTTTTGCCCAAAATATACATTCTATAAATCAAATCCAAAATATTCAAATATAAATATCTTCTTCAGCACACAAAATGTCAAATATTTTAAATGCATTTCTATATACCTTTCCACAAATTATTATTATGAAAAATTTAAGGCACAGAGTCTATTCATGGTATAACATTCAGTCAAAATGCCTGGGTACTTCTATTCACCCTCTTTATTTGCTTTTCTAATATTTTTTCCCGACTACTGTAAAGATTAGTGTTTGAGAAAAAATAATATCTCATTGGGTTTGTACTGCATAGTTCTATATAACCTAAAACTTTCTTGGTCTTGTAGCCTACCTGCCTCTAACTTTTAGGAAAATCTTCACTTCAAGTTTTGCTTTCCAAGTCTGAAGGTCACTATCAGGTGGGTCATTAATAATGATTGATGACCCATCTGAAGTTATGGTAAAGTTGTGGGTAAAGTTGTAAATTTAAATGTGAACAATGGTATTTATTATGCTGGTTCTTTTATTTATTAAGCTGTCAAAACATTTTTTGGCTGAAATTACAACAAAGTCAAAAATAATTTTGGGTTTAAAACACAAAATGGTTTGTGAGGTCCGAAAATACAACACATTTCGTTTGTAATAGGGAACTTTTGATTGATACTCCCGATGGTACTGCCGGTGTGTATATTGCATCAAGAGCTTCGAAGGCATCCAACTTTGAGTGTAATATTTTATCGCTAATAAGTACAATAAGTAGATAGCAGAACTACAGAAAAGTAGGACGCACAACACAGCACCATCATTACAATAATATATTATATGTACATAATCAAGTAAAATTATGTCATAAAATATAGTAGCTGTTCAAATTAAAGACAAAATACATAAGGTAGACACTAAATTCAAATGTATGCAGAAATCGATTTCAGGGTTAACTAAATAGTTAAAAACTAGTTTCAAAGGTAGAAAGGAGTCAAATTCCTCCTTTTCATAATAATCCTCACTTATAGAAATTGTGTACTATATTATTTTGCTTGAATTTATTTTTTAACTTATTGGTAGTTTATTGACGTACTTGAAAAATTTATGTCGAAGTTCATTTATTTAATTAAACCACATAATAATATATGGTTTTGATCAACGTATGTCAGAAATAATACCTGCGTAATCTATAAAAGTTATAACATGGCAGCTTTCATAAAACAAAGAATTCTGGTTTAGTATAATTTTAAACTCTAGAGAAATATTAAAAGTATGTTTATAATTAAGATAATAAAATAATTATTAATGTAATAAACTAATAATAACTTAATATTTTATTGCCACATTTTGTAAGTTCTTAATTCAAATAGAATAATAGTTAATTTCTTCATATTGTTTACGCTGAATTGTAACAACTCAATTGCAAATGTATGAATAATCATTTCTATTAATTTGCATGTAATACTACACTAATTTATTTAGTTGCTACCAATAATTTGTGGAAAAATAACTTCAAGCCAAATAATATAGTACACAATTTCTATACTCGAGGATTAGTATGAAAAGTACGAATTTGACTCATTTCTAAATGTTGCAATTAAACCAGTTTTTAACTATTTAGTTACACCTGAAATCGATTTCTGTATACGTTTGAATATAATATTGTCAACTATGTCTTTAGTTAGTGCAGCTCTACATATGACATAAATACCTAATTTTATATTGATCAGGGATCTCGAAAATTTGTCTTCCAAGGTACAGACCCCTACTAAAATTCCATCGTCAATATATGTCAGCTTTTTATTTTATTTATTTATTATTATCAATCTTTTAGCAGTAATGATCATTTTGTTGTACATTCTTTTAATCCGTCAATACATCAATATATTAAGCAGAAATTTCAATCTTCCAAGTGGGGGGGGGGGGGAGAAAGATCGAACTTCCAAGTTGGGGGGATGAGCAAGGTCGATCTTTCAAGTTGGGGGCGGGGTTTTGCTTTTGGAGTGTTTTAGCCACAAAAAAGCGCATGATTTTGGCTCCATGCATAAATGCTGGTACCGGCAGTACAAAGGTACCGTGTTTTCGAGATCCCTGATATTGATTATGTACACATAAAATATTATTGTATTAAATAATGATGGTCTTGTGATGTACTTCCTGCTCCTGCTGTTCTGCAGTCATGGGCAAGAACATTTTAAACCCAAAGTCGGATGCCTTTGAAGCTCTTAATGCAGTATACATATCTCCAGTACGATCAAGTCCCCTATTCGATTTGACTCGATTCGTGTTTACTACCATAAAATATTTTCCCCTTTTTCAAAAATATTTTGCCGAGATAATAAAAGGCTAGATAAATATTAAGTGTATACCTACTAAACATAAGCTATGAAAATAAGTTTCTGTACCTGGATGATTTTTCATCTTCGTATTTAATTTTCTTCTCCACAGTGTCAATAATTGAGGATTCTCCACGTCGTTTGCGAGAGTTGGAGTCAGGCGATGCACAGGTATTTTTCCTGGACAACGAATTTGAGATTATTTCTCGAATATTCTCTTCACTTTTGATATAATGCTGGTTATTTTTGGAATCATCCTTTTCTTCTGAAAAATAATTAAAAACACAATCATTGTAAAATCAAACAAATACAAGAATGATAAAGTGACACAAATTGCCAAGTAAATCCGCCAAAAATTTTTAATCAGCGACAGTATGGCTCCGTTAATAACTCTTCGAAAAAATCTATTGAAAATCTCACAGAATCATCATTCACTTAAGTATATAGCTTTACGGTATTTTCTACTTCCAAAGTATGTAAACCATTTAAACAAAATCATGGAACTGGCTTACACTTTACACTAATAATTTAAGTATTTATAGCAAGGTTGTATTGAGGCCTAAATTGCTATCATCGAACCATAGGTAACTGGCTCGGGTGGCTCGCATCTCTCAAAGTCACTTTCTGCAAAAGAAAAGGGTCTGCTATTTCAACTGTTCCCTGCATGATAAAAACTAAATGAAAAATACAAATCGGATAAATTAATCCAAATAATAAATAACATCATTGAAGTGTCAACCATCGAAATCAGAATACTAACTGTTTTGAAATTCTTTCAGTTTTAAAAGAAGAATACAGATTATTAAAAATGTGTACTTGTGGAAAAATTATTTTTCTTACCCATTCAGGTGAGAAAGATACACAGATACATATCTACCCTACTAGAGGTGGCAACGAGCCGAGCCTGCTATGTTTGAGCCGCATTTTTTACAGTTTTCGAGTTCCATCGAGTCGAGTTCGGGACAATCATAAGCATTAATAAGACGGACCATTGATACCCAAATTAAGTAATTTTGGGTAAACATATGACACCATGCATATACAAAATATGTCATGATAATATGAAGCCTTAAAATAGATATTAGATTACCAACAGTATAAAATATTTTAGTCCAGTTTAAGTTGAATTTAAAGGATTTTTTCCTATTATGTTGAGTTCGAGCCTATTTCGAGCAGACAATTTTCGAACCTGAACCTAACTTTTTAAAACTAAATCGAGTTCGAGCAGGAAATATTTGAGCCGAGCCTGAAAAAATCTGTAGAGTTGTACTCAGTTGAATAAATGAAAAAGGTATTTGAATTGATGTTTAGTGTTGTATCTTACAGATAATTCATGATATTGTTCATTATATTCGCAAGCCGATAGCGCGAATTGATATTGCACATTGAACGCCAATAAGATAGACCATTGCTATTGAATTATAAATGTTGGATTTTGTTTGCCAGATTTTGTTCATGCTCCGGTTCATTCAATTTGGTGAATTACACACTTATAGCTATTATTAAAATGCATTTACTTATGACAATGAAGTAGCGTAAATAATTTGTGAATGTTTAGTGAACTAACGTGTGGAAAGTTGGGTGCATGACACAGACGACACTGTGTCATCATCAGCCTCCCCAATTCCCGCGACTTCTAGCTCGGGCAGGTTATCCGGTTCTATTATGTTATTTGGAAAAGAAGAGCTTTCATCACTAATTAAAGAGTGCATTGACAAACCCGCCGGTTCTGGAGCTGCTTCATTTGTGAATGTTTCATTTCCCTCGTTTGAAGTCAGTCCCGGAATATTTTGATTCTGTCTCTCAAATCCTTCGCCTGTTTTCACACATTCAAAAATGCGCACAGTTAGTTAGGTAATTTGGTAAACTTACTATCATAAATAAACTCAATAAAATATAAAAAACTTCATTATAAATATTAGTCATTCGTATAGTAAGAATTAATTGAGACTGACCTGTCATACTCCAGTGGTCCAACATAAATCCATGAGAGTCTGGGTATTCCACAGTCGTATTGTGTTGAGGTGACTCCTGGGGTAAATGATGTAAAAGATTTCTGGTGCAACTTGAGTGAGGCTCATTAAATTCGTCTTTGCTACTTGCATCAAAACAAGCTGCTGGCATGTTACTGTGTGCATTGTCTTCCGGGTAGTCACAAATAATGTTGTTCGACGGTGTGGGTTCATCTTCCATGTCACCATTGGAAATTTCAGACAAATTCTCGTCAATTTGTTTGTTCTCCTGAGCAGGGGTTGAAAAGCCTGGGGTGGGACACCGCGACAACCGATTCTCGTCAGGAGCATCTCCTTCACCATCACTTCTGTCTTCATCACTTCGCTCAGAACTGCTATCCACACTATCTTCTTCGTCATGTTGATCTTCTTCGTTTCCACCTTTCCCTGACCTCACCGGGGTCGACAACATTGCTTCTGGATCAATATTAATCAGGCTTTCCAGATGAATATCCAGCTGTAAATACAATTAAATAAATTAAGCTCAAAAATTAACAAAACTGTAACTTTTCAATTTGTATTCACTCCACTTTAATTTAAAATGTAACCTTCTTCCTATGTAAAATAATATTATTTTTGCAAGTTGAATTGAATAGAGCTGAGGACGATTAATAACAATGAAACCCATTCCAGATTTAATTAGAAAAACGTTTGAAATGACAAGTAAAAATATACATTACATAATAATAAATAATTAACAATGCCACAATGATGCATTGACAGCGTTAGATTATTGTTTCTGCAATAAAAACAGTTGTTAGATTGAAATGAATATATACAGTAAACGAAGGCCACTGCAAATAATATTTTGTTTAATATTGCATTAGATTAATGAACAATGCATCTAGATTGAAAATATTGTTTTACTATTATTTCAATGAAAATTATTCTTTGTTTGATCTCAGCCCACGTTCTTGGCTCATGACAGAATGCAACAGAACATGCAATAAATAAAATATTGCATTTTCTCCAATCAGAAAGAAGTGAACAATATAATATGTAAATCAACAAGAATATAGATGTTTTGGTAACACAGAAAATGTAAAGTAAACCTCTGATTAGTTTAAAAAAAATACTTATTTTCCTAATCGATTTCAATCACTATGAACAATAATGAAAGTATTTGATATGAATAAGTTATTGACCAACACATAATTAGAAACAATTTAATAACACTACTAATATTAGTTTGTTGGAGGTTAATTGTTTATATTCTTACTATATAAAATATCTCTAGTCTATATTTTATGCCCTCTCAATTGTACACGATACAAAATAATATTATATTAACAGTGCAACAAACAGCCTCATTAATTTAGCAATAAATAAATCAGACAACTTTGTTTTACTGAATATTTATTCCATTTTTATGTCCTGTGTTGTGACTTGCGACGCAAACTAACCTGAGCGTTTTCATTTGAATCATAGGATGACAACCCAACATCTTGCCATCCGTACTGATCGTTGTGACATTGGCCATTATTTTCCAAAATTCTATTGTTCACCAGTGGGGTTTCGTCAAAGTTGTCAATAGAAACCTCAACTTGTTGTCCACAAGCGCTGCCTTCGCTTACTTCTTCTTCGCCTATTAAATCTTCCCCAAGGTTCATACAAGGTGTCGATTCTAAAATAACAATTACAAATTTCAAAATTAAATCTCATTTCCATTTTTAGGCCACAATGTTGTTGTAGTCTTTAGTTAACATTTAAATATTGTACTAGAGTAGAGCATATTGAGCACATAGTTTAGCAAATAAGTATAATATAATTGTACTTCGTACATTCATTTTATAACTTTATCATCAAATATTATTATTTTGTTACAATTCCTTGCGTTACTTGTCAAATTGACATGTTGAAAATTTTAAGACAAAGTTAATATTTAATGAAACCGAGATCACCTCGATTACTTTCTATGGGTGAACTGGATAGACTGTGAGCACCATGAACCGTGGAATTTGGACGAAAATTGGTTTGATCATCAGTTTCCCCCTCTGTCTCGTCTGTTTCATAAGAAATATCATAATTCTCATTTTCTGCCTCTCTGTCGCTCCAGCAAGAAGAATCTTGAGTGGGGGTCAAAGCAGATGAAGAGGAGGTGACCAAAGAGTTTTGTTCATCGTCGTCATGCTCCATTCTCCTATTATGTAGAACCCCCACAGAAGGGGGTAGTTGATGTTGTGGAATTCCTTCAACTGCGTGTCGACTTCGGCTGTTGTTGTTGTGATGCAGTTTGACATTATTTAACGTGGAACTTGGGAGGCCAGGAAGATTTCGGAATCCCATTTGATCTCGCTTGCCTCCGTTTAAAGTCCCAAAATTCGAATTTGAAGACGAAGACGACGAAGTTATATACGAAGAGGTAGTTGAAGAGGATCCTTGGTGTCCCCCATTTCCCCCATTTTTCGTCACATTACTTATTGGGTACGGTGAGTCCATTCCACTTTATATTGACAACGTAATCAATCAACTCTCAGAACAATTTCAAATTATTAAAAACTATTTCGCACGCATATTGTAATGTTACTCTAACATCTAACAACTGAATAGCATTGCAACGTCATTCATTATTACTCAACTAAAAACTGGTTGTGAATTTTGATTGTTATTTATTTATATTGTTTACTGTTTGCGTGAAAATTGTAGCTATTGACGTATTGCTGTCACTGTTCATTAGTGTGGAAGATTGTTTCATTTTAGCTCTGCAGTTAATTGCAAAGAATTGTATCAGTTACACTATCGATGATAAGGTATATTATTGACTATAATATATTGGGGTTTCGATTGTGAAGCGTATTATATGTTGAATTTTATTCTTAATTTTTAATTGGCTTCCCCTGAGTTGTACATTGTAAATGCCCTAAATAAATCATAAATGCTAACTGACGTTAGCAACTATTGGTTGTGTACATGTCCTCCATCATCCACAACAGATTTATTGAAACAAATGTTCACATTTTATTTGTTGTTAACAGTCACAGTTGATAGTTGTCATTTTGATGGCTATTTTATTGTGAGAGCCCACCACACACCCGAATGCTAAAATTGGGAACTTACTTTGCAGTATTTTTGTTTATAAATTGAAAATACGAAGACACAAGACAGAAGAAGGATAAATAAGTCGCGTATTGTCGTTTTATTACATTACTACATAGTCAATAGTAGTGGTGGTTGGGGAGAAATAACTAAAATAGGATTTAAATTTATGAACTGTGATAATTTGAATGAAATATTGTAAATCTGCGTGGATTTGATGTGTTATGTAATGTGTTAAATGTGTAACACCTTCAACTTGAACAGGAGAAGAACTGTGCTGTGATTCAGCTCTATTTAGTAATAGTTGTCACTTGTACAAGACTTAGAATTTACACATTGCCACTGCCAGAGACTGTAGAGTGTTGACTGTGGTTTGCAGCGATGATTGCACCAAAGCGAAGTACTAATAACAATATTCGAATGTGCATCATAATAAAATGGGAATCAGCACACTGAGCCCACTAGGAATTGTAGGAATAGGAACTGTAGGAACTAACTGTCTGAGAGTAGCTGTAGCTCTGTAGCTGTAGCTCCTGTACTGTGTTGTTGGTTGTGTGTGATGGTTCCTCCACTCCACAATGTCCACAATGTCCACAACAATACACAACCAACAACTTCAATCTCTTCACTACGGCTCTTCTACGGCTACGATATTCTGCGGATGCCAAAGCTCGACGTTCAACGTTCTTCTCTCTGCCGTGTATTTATCATTCACAGATTCAACCTGCAAACCTCTGCTTTGCCTTTGCCTTTGCCTCTGCGCCTCTTTCCTTCTCATTCCCATCATCATCTTCCTTCGTGCCAAATAGCCCGTGCACTCCGCTTCATACCAGCCACAACACATCCAGCCGCAGTATCAGTAGCACCACTACGCCAAACGCTACGTCTCCAATCTTTATACAGTCCACTCCACTCAAATACCATCCACGTATAACATTCACTACTAAAATCAACCCTATATAAAAATACAATATTATAACTCCCACGTTTGTCTATTTGACGTTTACTGCCATCAGAATATCAATACCCCAATCATTGTAGTACCACTATAGTGTTTAAATCTTCCCTCCAATAGTGTGTCATGTGCCAAATTTACTGTAAGATTCGTTTAGGTTTTAAACTATTTTCCCGCTAGGTATGGCAGCACAGTCGGCGTTTCCGAGCTACTACGTTCATTGAACATATTTTATTATAAAACAGCAATTTATTTTATTTACAATTAATGTTGCTCATTGACGTTTTTCGTTTGTTATGTGGAGCCTTTCCATGATTGAATGAACTTTGTCTACTACCTAGTACAGTAAACAGTTTACCCTTTTTGTCACATAAAAAGATATTATTTTGCAAACAATTTGAGAAGCATGAATTTCTTCCCCAACTCCACTAATGAGAAGTTAAATGCGCAATAAAATGTCCCCATAAAGAGCATTCTTTTCTTTCGAGCATGATAAGGAATGTGCTTTTGATGTTTGACGTTGACGGCTAGCCTAGTTTAATGAATGGAGCGCCATCTCTGCCGCTAATCTGAAACTCGGCTGCACTATACAGTGTGAATTGCAATTATCACTAATACACGGGGCCCACAATAATACACTGGGGTGCAAAAAATACACGGGGGTCCACAAATAATACACGAGGGTCCACAATAATACCTGAGGGCTCCACATTAATATATTTGGTGTCCACATTAATACATGCTGACAGACATCTCAGTTATCTCGATCGTTGTCCAGCACTGACGTAGCCAAGGGGGCAAGAGGACAATCCACCCCCCCCCTCCCCGAATTTTTCGCGCTACACTCCAATTTTATGTATTTTATGTCCATTTCTGCCAGAATTTGCTCAAATTTTTCAAAAAATGCATACAAAAAATGTCAACTATTAAGATTCAATAAAAAATCAAAATTTTATGAGCAAACAAAATGTCATAAAAAACTTTCTCCAAGAGTCCGATTATAGCAAAAGTCAATAGCGCCAAAACATATATTAATTTGAAAATTAATTCAAACTATCCATACCAAATTTAAATAGCACCATCGAAGCCGCCATCAAAAGTTAACCGTAAATCCACTTTATGACAATGTTTGATCCAAAATTGAATAAACTGTGTAAAACAGATGTAAGCAAGCGTCAGTTATTGGGGTGTCTTGAAACATTTTTTGGGGTGTCTTGGAACAATTTTTAGGATATCTTGTAACACTGTTTAGGGTATCTTGGGACACTTCTTGGGGTAACCATTGTTTACATACGCATAATAATTTTTTCTGAATTTTTTCTGAATTGTGAAGACGTCTGCTGATAACTACCACCCAGGGCAGGGGACGAACACCCCTCTTCATATACTGCCCCACATGTATGAGTAAATCGTCCATGGGTGGTACATATGGTCATGCCACCGCTAGCCAACCACAGAAATAGTGCTGTTATGGGCCAACTAAGGAAGGGGACACAATAGGCATGGACCCACCCTAAAGCAAGGAAACTCGAAATTTGAATTTTTGTTTTCAATGTTTTTGATAGACATAATATTATTTCTTATTATTTGCTTTCAATTTTCTTTCAAAAATATCCACTTGAATTGAATAAGTCACCAATGGGGGGGGGGCAAGGGAACGTCCTCACTGCCGGGACACAAATGGCCGCAATCGCCAGGATGACTGGGCTATTAAATTGTAATAATAGTCATAGTGATCCAAGGCTGTATTGAGAGTGAGCGCAAAGGGGGCAATTGCCCACTCCGAAATTCCCAAAAAAGAGGTTGTTTCACCAAAAAAAGTCGAGAAATTTTTACCGCTATGAGCGAATTTTATGCATTTTAGTTTGATATCTTACTGAAATAGCTCAAATTTTTCGCGGTACGCGCGATAATGTTATACTTTGATGGTATTTTGACACTCCCGAAATGGAATCCTGAATATGGCCCTGCAGTGATCTCATTAGTCTAAATTCACAAAATGATTAGTTAAGTTAAGTAAAAAATCATACATGATGCAGCTTCAATTATACCGCGTATCCCATTTGTAATATCATAGGGCTTATTAGAGGTCGGACCATTTCATTTATTTAACCATTTATCATTTCTTTTCCGAAGGAATTCATTTCATTTATTTCATTTTCATTTCATTTAAATGAAAAATGCATTTATAAATGCATTTTTCATTTATTTTACAGAACAAGCGCAGTGCAAATAAATAGGCTATTATAACACGGAAAATACAATCTGCAGCATAAAAAAACAAACTCCTCAGTTGTCAAAAGGTAAATAAACAGGTCTAGGGTACATAATTATAAATATAATGTAATTTTTATCCCTATATTTCTTTTCTTGAAACAATCATTTTTTGTCATCCAACGATGAAAACTGGTGTCGCTTATGATTGTATTTAAAATCTTGTTTTTCAGTGTAAATAATTAATATAAACTGATTCTTCGCTTAGAAAATCAAGATTCAGAACAAGATGCAGAAAACACTCTTTCCGATCTCAATATACACTCACACAACGACACAATACAACACACCTACAATCTGCAATCTCAAAAGCATCACACAAGACACAAATACTTCGTGTTACATATTATTTTGATCTTAAGGTGACCTTGCTGGTGAGAAGGCATATTTTTTTGTGATTTCCTTGAAAAGGTCTGTTCATAAGTATGTAGTGGGCGCGAGCTGAACAACAG
>JAQFYB010003206.1:0-20404 GCA_034694085.1 Pogonognathellus longicornis | reverse complement strand
TGTGTTACGAATCGATTCAGAATGCAACACATATTTTATGAAGTTTGTAAATAATGTTGAGTGTTATGCTGAATAGCAAAAATTTGTATTATAGAACTATAGAACTGGCTAATTTCAATAGTTTAAAAAGCTTCACACAATGGAACTGATGATTTGTGAAATAAAATGACGAAATATTGTTTTTAAAAGCAATTAGGTAAAAATATAAATTATAATGAAAGGAATATCCTAAATTTAATTATTGCGCCTGAATTCAACTGTATAATATACAACCACATGATTAAAATGTGTGCCTCTTTGACATAATTGTTGCTAAAATTTCAGCATAATAGTTTTTGTCACAGATTATATTAAAATATGCAAGTATAACTCATTGTCATGTGGTAATAAAATGATTTTTATGCCCTTTTTTGCTATAAAGTTTGGCATAACAATTTTTTGATACATTTAAATGCATTTTAGTTCAAAATGATTTGCTCTTGATTGGACTTATTTGTATCTATCCGTAAGGGCAATAATTTTTGTAGCAAATAATATTATAGAAGTACAAACCTCTACCAAAATAAATGCATTTTAATACTACTCTTTGATACAATCGTCCTTACGGGATATGGCGAGGTTGTCAACGTGTTCAAGAGCCAGTGGCGTATTTAGGGGTGGGGCTTAGGGGGCTGAAGCCCCCCCCCCCCAATTTTTGGACTTTACACTAGACAAAACAGGTTTCTTCAAATACCAAAAAAGACGTTATTTATGCCGTAAAAATCTCAAAACTTTTTGCGCATCGGTATTGTCACAATTTACATTCATGTTGACCTAAATTTGCACAAATTTGAGTAAAATTTTTCAATTTTTTTCGCGCTGCGTGGGATTTTGTTTCAATTTCCATTGATTTTTATCTAATTTTGTGCAAATTTAACAAAACATTGCTAAATTTTTTCGAGCTACGCGCGAAAAATTCACGCATATAACACGAGCTTGCTCAAGCCCTCCCTTAAATGTGTGACCTGGATACACCCCTGTCAAGAGGTGCATATAATATGTATTAGCATATTGTATAGTATTCCCGTCATTATTATCATCAATCTTGTCTTAGTCAAGCCAACTCAAATGGAAATCGTTCTCAATCTCAACTTCATTATTAAGCAGCGGAAGCTACTTTATAGAAATGATTTGTCTGTCTGTCTGTCTGCCTGTCCATCCATCCGTCTATTCGCGCGATAACTCAAGAACGAATCTACACAATTCGTTCAAACTTCGCAGATGTGGTCTTGGACGTTGGACAAAGGTCCGGTCAATCGGTGAACTTTGAAAAACTATATCAAAAATAGATATAATTAAGTAGCGGAAACAGAAGAAGCTACTTTATAAAAATAGTATTTCGAGTGGAAATTGACTTTTTGTTCTCGCTTCAATTAATTGTGCTCCTTAAATTTGTTGACCTCCTTCAGGGATTTGTTTTATTAAATCAGGAGTTTTCGTAGATGCTTTCGGCATATTTAAAATATTTTAAAGAATTACGGTAGATTTTTAAAAAATGAATTACGAAGGCCGTTTATTTGAGTAGACCATGCCAACGTATCTAGGCTGTATCTAGGATTCCATTTCGGAGGGGTCAAAATACAACATGATGCACAATAGTGTTTTATATCGCGTATATAAAATTTGAGCTATTTTAGGCGTAATCAATCTAAAATGTATCAAATTTTGCAATTTTTTGCACCTTTTTGGTAAAATAACCTATTTTTTCCGACTTCTGGGGGGGCGGGGAATTGTCTTCTATGCCCCCTAAATACAGACTTGAAACGAAGTGATTTATTGTTATAGTGACTTGACTGCTTTTTGCGCGCTCTGATTGGCTGATGCCGCTGAAATAATTGTCTCAGTACCTTTTAGTCTTCGAACCACAATGTTTAAAATCATTTGAAATCCATCTTTTATTTTTACCAAAAAATTTTAAAATTTCGTTATTGTTAGACTGAATTCCAATTCGAAATTAAAAAGTTCCAAAAAACTTACTAAAAATCTAGGGTACTTTTTCGGCAATTTTTTAAAATTGTAAGCACTTTGATTGGATTCAAAATGAATTTTTAAAAAATCATGGAATATGGGCCTAATTTTGGCGATGTTTTAAATTTTGACCTTAAAAGTCGAAATTTCCAAAAACTAGTTTTATTTTGATGCAAAGAATGTTTTAAAAATATAATCAACCTGATCCATCCACATCCAGTATTAGTTTAGTTTTTATGACCTAAAACAACTTTTAGCATCGACAAATTCTAGAGGGGGTGTGCATATTTTTGTTATAGAACTAAATTATTACATTTATTTTGGCATGTACTATCACCCTAAAAATGAATTTTCATTCTACATTTTCCCAGTTTTTCAATAAATGTGATTTTATGAAATCAGAGTTGTGCTTGTGAGTTTTGATTTGATTTGATTTATTTAACTTCAAAACTGATCAAGTACCAAACGACCTGTTCTCGTGTTCTCCCCCAGTTGACACAAATATAAATATATAGAGAGTGGTTGATTCTGGTATATGCTCATTAAGGGGCGACGAGCTGCAGGCTACAATACACATACTTTGAGATGAATAAATATTGAATAAATTTAAAAAAAAATCTTTTGGCATTTTTAAAACAAAATTTAATAAACATTTTCATGGTTTTTCATAAATATTTATCGTCCCAATTTTCTTGATAGAAAGCGTAGCGAGCACAAGGCGGCGGGTGCGCGGCTGGATGATTTTGTCGTGAAAAGTATCATGGTTGAATAAACATTGCGAGGATAAAGTATGAAGTGGATGTTTGCAAAGTGAACCTTGGAATAGAATGAAGCGCGTGATTTGTTTTTGCTGCGGTTGGCTGTTGCTTAGTTGCTTTGTGCGTTGTGCTGTATTTGGCCTGCATTTCGCTTGGTGTTTGGAAATCAGTCAACCTGAGGACGTTGTTGTTGTTTAACCAAACAACTTTTGAGTTTTGACTTTAACAACTCAAAAAAGATAGAAGATTGAAAATTCTTGCAATTGAAACTTCAACTTAAGGTAATTTACATTTAAAATTACTGTATATTATATAGTTATTGAATGAAGAGTTCAGAGTTCCGATTTTGTTGCTTGTGAACATTCCTCATTAATGTTGGACTGTCAACTGTTTAAATGTTGGATGTTCAATGTTGAATGTTGTACTCATTTTATAGGTCACGCAGTTTAATTGAATGTCTTTCACTACTTTCACTCTGGTGTCTGGAAGTCATCAGTTGCTAATTTGGATTTAAATATAATAATCGGCAGTTCTTGACTGTATTTTAATTTTAACTTGAGTTGCTTAGTCATTAGTTACTGCTCAAATCAAACTGCCCATTGGCTGGTGATTGGTCATTAGATACCACATTCGTTGGACTTTTGACGTTTGTGTTAATTGTGTTCGTTGTTACTTCTCTCTTCTTTACTTTGTATTGTGTATTTTAGTTTTGTTTAATGAATTAGGTCACATTCTATTAAAAAATTTGACATTTTTTTTATTGTTAATTGGATCAATTGCTATTTAACTCAATGCTATTGCATATTGGCTAATGTATTTAAAAAAATATTTAATTCTCATAATTGGCAATTCTTGACTGTTTTTATTGTTAGTTGTATATTGTATACTGTAGGCAAACAAAAAAGCTATTGATACCTTTTGTCAACTTTTATTTCTATTTATTTCCTTTATTTGAATTGAAAAAACTGGGTACAAGTGCAATTTTTGCAGAACCATAATATTAATAATCTTGTTTGAAATAATTTATATAGGTTTAAGCATTTTGGTTGTCAGGAAATAACATCCGTCGTTTTTAAGTATAAATTAAGAACTCACAAATTTTGCCTGAGAGGACTCAAAGGAAAAGTTGAGAGAGGAACGGTTTGTCAGAATGACAACTGGAGATTCTGAATCTCCTTCTCCACATTCTCAAGGAGAAGAGAGTAGTGACAGTGACGTTCCGTCGTCTTCAAAATCTACAGCTGCCAGCAAATCGAATGGAGTTAAAGATACTACCCCGAAGAACACATCCAAAAAAACAGAGAATACGAGAATTATTCAAGTTGCAAATATTGCTCCACAAGCAACCCGGGAGCAAATGCTAACTTTATTTGGCTATATGGGGAAAATTGATGATCTACGATTATATCCAACCATGTAAGTTGAAAGTTATAATATAAACAATAAAAATGAAAATGTTTGTAGATCTTAGGCTGACACATGTCAAGTCATATTTTATGTATTTGTTTTGTATGTATACTCTAATCTAATCAAGTGTATCCATTTTTGTTTTAAAGGGAACTTGGAATGTACATTCCTTCTAAAATGTGTTTTGTCAAGTTTTATGAAAGTTCTTGCGTTGGTTTGGCTCAACATTTGACTAACACGGTCTTCATTGATCGCGCATTAATTGTCGTACCATACGTGGACGGTACATTTATTTTGATGCTTAATTATTTATAGTACATTTATTTTATTTTATATTTGAAACATTTATTATTTCCATTACTTGTAAACCCAAAATGTTAATTTATGGTAGAATTGTGTGTCTGAATTTTAATAATTATCAATGTTTTTATCAGGTGAAATTCCTGATGAACAAAAAGCATTAGATCTTCTTGGTAGTGGAACCCTTCTACCAGGTATTGCGGATCCCAAACTACCTCAACATGTCACTAGCCAGGTCAGTAGAATTAGTCATACCCAAACAAAACTACATTCTTTCAATCAAGACATTTTGATCTACAATATTTTCTACTTACATCAACGTGAACTAATATGTGAATGAAACAATTATGTATTTTCTTGTTATTGCAGATTGAAGGTACACCTCCTAATCAAGTTGTAATGACTTTCGATCCAAAACTCATTGAGCAGCAACTACCGTCATATCCCCCGCTACCTCCCACCTACGATACTAGAAAAATTGAGGAAATGCGACGTACCATTATTGTAGCAAATGTTGACAATGAGGTAGCAATTTAGTTATTTTCTGTATGTATTGTAATTTGTAATGTCGATTGGTAACTTTTATAATATGGTGTTTTAAATTATTATGTGTTCAAAAATCACTAAATCACATAATATATACAATTTGTATTTGATTCTGATTATTTTATTATTTAAGTTGGAATCCCAGGATGTGGTTCAATATTTCGGTCAAGCTGGTGAGGTTAAGTACTTTCGATTTTGCACAAGAAATAATGACCCACTGCATTATGCGTTGATTGAATTTAGTGATCAGCCATCGATCCTGGATGCACTACACCTAAATGGAACACAGTTAGGACGAAAAGTTATAAAGTAAGTAAATTCTACTGCATTTATCTTAGTGTTTAAATATAGTAACAGCTTTTTATGGTTATTTCGTTGATTTATTAATTAATATACTTATATTCATATTTCATATAACAATGTGAGTCATTTTTCATCAATGAACTTTGGTTTTTGAATGGTGTAATTTTCAACCGAGTTACACCATTTTGGATTGATTGGCAAAAAAAAAAAGAAACGACGAAAATGCAAAAATATGCATTTGATTTTTGTTTGCATTTTTCGTCATGAATGCGTGGATTTGTGCATTTAAGCAAAACCAAATCAAAATCCTAACTTTGGAGACAATATTATTCATCGTACATACCCTGTTTGAGAATTATAAATACCTACCTAGGCCTCTAATTCAAAACGAAGCAAACATTTTGATTTATTTTGTAAAGTTAATTATTCGCTATAATACCATTTCACAAAATTGGCATTTCCTTGCGGTTGGAGTTTGATCTTGCAATTTAATATATCTCGTGTTGATTATTAACTAAAGTCTATCTAATTGCAGCTTTGCTTTTGGCATTTGTTTTTATTCCGAATCGATCATATGTCACTTGGAGTGTCTTTTGGTTTTTTTCTGTATATCAGTGTTGTGGGGAGCCTCATTACAGGACATGCCTTGGAAACCGGAGCAGCAACAATTCTCAGAGAATGTAAAAAGAACTTGACCCTCTGTATTTGTTCTTTTGGTAAATGAGTCTAGAGCTAGACATTATAGGGAAATAAATATAATTTGCTGCTAAGTTATTTTGTATTTAGTTTCTTCTACACTTCACACCATGCGCTAGTTGGGTGAGTGAGTGAGACGGTATCTAAATAAGCCTCTTCTATAATCAAAATCATTAATTTGAAGATTATGCACACCGAGTGTTGGTTGGAACATCAATGAGTGATGACGTGCGTTTCTTTTTGTTTTTTTGTTCTGTGTGTTAAGGCACAATGTGAATAGCAGATGCTATAAGCGGATCATCGCCCTTCTTCTCTATTGCTAAACATGACTTGTTCAGTTTGAGATTCGCTTTTGGAAGTGACTAGGTACTTCCACACTACTACCAATCAATTTTCCAACATTCTTCTCATCTTTCAATATATTTCAACATGTCGTGCTAACTATGGTTTTATTTAATCTGTTTTAAATCTTAAGTTTATTATCGTAAGGAGACAGGGATCGCCATTATGTTTATTCAAAGTGTCACTTTGTACCCATCACGTAATTAACCCAATTGCTAATGTTGATTTTTCTTCAAATATAGGGTGTACCATGCTACCCAGGCTATCAATAAACCTCAGGCTAAAACGAACGAAGCTGCCCAAAAAGAAATTGAAGAAGCAATGTCACGCCAAGCACAGAATCTTATATCACAAGGAATTGATGGTAAAACTTCAAAATGTATAGTAAAATCAATTTTAAGCTTTTTCATTATTATTTAAAATAAACATTTAATTTATTAACTAAATTCTCTCTTCCTCTTAGCTTTAAAATTGTATCATTTTCATTGTACAATCAATAAGCTAATTGCGATACATTCGATATTTTGATTTAAAATGTAATATACTTCTACACTTTGATTGTTTCGAATATCGAATGTAACACAGCCATTATTAACGTGAATTAATATGAATATGATTAATTTTTTCTCCGGTTGATGATTTAATCTTGCTCAAAATAATAAACATGTTCAATGATTTTACAGGGACAGGAAAAAATCTACGAGGCAGAAGCAGGAGTCGTTCTCGTTCACGTCGTCGTTCCATATCCAGAGGACGTATTCGGCGATCCAGATCTAAAAGTCGGCGTCGTTCAACATCTCGAACTGCTCACGGCCGGGTCAGGTCCAGATCACGTCATCGAGATCGTGACAGGGATCACCGATCAAAAACCAAGAAATCTCCATCACCAGTCAAGTAAGTATTAGTATTACAATTTTAATATTTGCAATTTTATTACTATTTTATTGTTTTGTTATCTTTATTATGTTATGTGCTTCTGATTGTATTGCGAATGAGATCAAACTAATCGTAAATTCTAAATGATATATGTTTGTAGTACAATACTTTATTTGCAAGAGAAGTTTTATTTGCATTTGATTTATTTAATTTATTATTATTGTTTCTGTTATTGGGTGTATTATTTTGGGTGTTAATATTCGGTTTAATGTCTTTTGGGATTTTAGGGCAAGAAAAAGAAGTCGAACTCCGAAGCGTTCAAAGAGTCGAGAGCGTTCGCGTAGAAGTAGAAGCCGTACCCCTTCCAAGAAACGCAGATCCAGCTCTAGAAAACGGGACGAGAAAGACAAGAAGAAAAGCAAGCGTGAAGAAAAGAAAAAACATAAACGTGATAAAGAACGTGATAGAGAAAGGGACAAGGATAGGAAGGATCGAGATAAAGATCGCAAAGACCGAGACAAAGATTCAGAGAAGGAAAGAGCCAGTAAGGAACGTAAAGACAATGATTTAAAACATGAAGATTCGAAATCTGACATTGACTTAAAAAGGTCAAAATGAACATTGAAATGTATTTAGGACCACCCGAATTTTTATTATCAGTTTACAGTGTCCATTGTTCGTACAATATTAATGAGAAATAAATGATTTCACTTGAAGATGGTAAACTTCAACTTTTGTTAGACATGTACTAATTCATACTAATGCATATTACCTACGCAAAAAGTCAGTTACATATAACAGATTTTCAGCAGTGTTTTGTTGGACAATGTTTTAAAGTTTTACACTATTTATCGCCATTCTAATATAACTGATAATTGATAAAACTATTAATAGCATCATTTTTAACAATCTCAATTAGTATGAATTATGATTATTTTTATTAAAATGGTGACAAGATGAGCTTAATTTCTTAGTAATGCACGATTGATAAGAACATGTTTTTATGTTTTAATATATATTGTTGCACTGTAAATAAATGTTTGGTACATATATGAAGTAGAGAGATGTACACAGGACATGCAATGAGTAAATAAGCGCTTAGGTAATGTATGATTAACGGGATTATAGTAGATTACAAGAGAGAGATACTATTATTTAAAAGAACTGTTATTAACAAATAGTAATTAGTAAAGACACAGTAGCACGTATAAAAATTGTTTTACAATTTTAATATTCACTCTTTTAGGGTTTGTGAAATTGGTCAAAATTGTACTTAAACATCGATATACGTAATGCCTAAATTAAGTGTGAGATTAAATAACATTGATTGACTAATCGTGATAATATATTAATATTATAATCGCAATTACTTAAAGTGTCAGGTAGGTTAGATAACCCTGAAAGGAGAGCACATTGTACTGCCTAAACAATTTCATACGATTTACATTTACGGCTTTCATACTTGGCACTTGGCAGTTGTGCGACTCTTAAAAAAGCCTCTTTGTAGTGTAATTTTCTGTATACTAGCAACCGTAATTTTATTACACAAATTAATTTTAATATTTTTAATATGAAACGGCTAACAAATGCTACTGTGTCTCTATTGTTGATTTTGTTCGTTGGAAATTGTAGCTCATTTCAACAAGAAATAACTGTCTACACGGGTATAAACGCAACGGGAAATAGTTATTACTTGAAAACCAAAGAACCCAATACTTTTTCTCTATCTGAGGATATCTTTTCCAATGTTGCTTCATTTTGTGCCAGAGGATTGTAAGAAAAGAACATTTTATTAATCATTTCATGAAAAAACGTGTCTGTACTTTTCTGAATTTTTTCTTTGTACTTTAATTCAATATTTTGTTATTATTAAATGCACCTTTACCATAGGTTTTTGTAAACTTTTTAAGGTTAAGATTTTTACACGTTTACAAGTTTGCTATGGAAAAAGGGTGAATTGAGAAAGTATAATGGTGCATGGTATAAATATTCTTAAGACATATTCATTTTTTGAGAGTTTTGATGCTTGGTACACAACTTTGATATGAGTTAGAGTAATTAATTAGATTAACTAAATAGCGTACCTAACTAAATACCTAGCTAATATTAGGAATTATTTTATTCAGTGATTCATTGCATAACATCATAATTATTATTAGCAAGTACGTACATTACATTGAAAAATATCAATTTTTATTTTAGTTTTCTGTGTAATTGTGACATTCGATTAGCATCTTATCTTCCCTTGATCACTCGCCCGTCGTCGTTAGTTGTCTTTATAGCAAAAGTACCTACTTAAATTTACCAAAGGTCACCATCTCCCTGTTCATACTTTCATAGTTGCTATTGTTATAATTTTGTAGGTGGGAATTGTACTCTGGGGAAAACTACCAAGGTGTTTGGGCAAATTCTGACATCGGCAACTGGGGCGGAATGAATTGCTACTCGTACGAGGCGACTGCAATACGTTCCGTTCGACACTTTGGAGCAGCAGATACAGAATCCCGAAGCATTTCCATGTATAGTGAACCTTATTATCGAGGAGAAGAATTGGCAATCACCCAAAATACATTCACACCGGTACATTTCCCACCAAGATCACTTTACAGCACAGGCTCGTCGAATTGGACGTTTTTCGATAGAGAGAATTTTACCGGAACGGCTGTTTGCTATGTGTCTCGTAGGGATGTTGATTACATTGGAGATCTAAATGAAACTATTGCAGTTAATATCAAGTCGGTTATCAAAGGATGTAATCTTCCTGTCGATAAATATGTACAATTACAATCATGAATCATAAGTTCATAAGAAGCACGGCCATCATCAATAAACAATTGTAGTTGCGAACTAAGGTTTCCACTTTCCACCACGATATGTATTAATAACTTTTAACTTTTATCAACATCATAGGCTCCGGAACCGGATGGGCAGGGTGGGCAATTCATTGGCATGCCCACCCATAATTTTAACAACTTTATATGCTACTACGTTGTGGAATACACTAACTGCATTTTAATCTACTATATAGGATGAATTGAATTTATTCACATAATGTAATACTTCGTAGAAAATCTCATGAAACTATCCACATATCTACATACATTTCTTCATGCACCTATACCATGGAATTCTATGTACATTATTAGCATTGCCCACCCGCCCAACCGTCCACCCACTTCAATATAGGTTCCGGAGGCACTGATCAACATGAAATATTCAGAGGAAAAAACAAAAAGGAATCAGCATAAAAAAGAGTCGTACACATTCTACACATACGACTTATAAATAAATTTAAAATTCATTTTATTTCAAAATGGGAGATATTTCCATAAATGCCTCTTTAGCAGTTTTTAGTACATGCTAGTAGGTATTCAGATATATATAATATAAAATATATAAAATACCTCAAGTTGCCCTTCAAAGTTCAAAGTTCAGCTTTATTAACGTGACAAATTAGGAAATCCAACTTATACAAATCAGAATCAGTACATAACATAAAATATTACCACTGCTCTCCCCCAACGTCACACAACAATATAATATATTATAATAATTAACCACCTAAACATCGTTCATACACTCTTTCCATGATTAATTAGTAAACATTTGTTTCCTTTCCTTCAAGATTGTATCCATTACATCCGTCATTAATTTTTCTAACTTAATATCTTGAAATGCCCATTTTCTCGGCAATTTATTCCAGGCTATTATAGCTGAGTGCTGTACAGACAGTACAGAGTGATCGAATTTTATAAAAATACTAGGAAGAAATTGTGAATAATTTTTTTTGCTGAATTTCGAAATCTAAACGTGGGAAATTTGAAATCGAAAGTAAAAAGTTTAAAATTTCCTGGGCATTTCACCGAATTCATGTAAATCACAGTTCAGCATAATTTTTGATTAAATTTCGTAATGACATTATTTCACCATTTTCATTAGTATTAGGTATATAAATCGCGCGAAGCGCCAATTTATGTCCCAATTAAAAATACAATCAGTTTCCTGGTAGTGCGAAAAATTTCCCCTTGCAAGTTTCTATCTAATGTTTTGAGTTCCCCCTGAAAAATGAAAAGCAAAATATTTATTATTTACAACAGCGGAAATTAATAAAAAAAATTAATATTGAAATTTTGATTTAGTTCCTCTATATCTACGGATATTCTTAAATACAATTTTTAGATTTATGGAGTAACCTCTCATGCATAAATTATTTGATACAAATTCTGCGCAACCGCGCAGATTTTGTGCCAGATAATTACTATTATGATTGTGCGGGGGTGTGAGTGAAATGCAATGACTTTGAAAAATTACATTTTGTAGTAGCCAGCCTTGTTCCCGTTCCCATTGTTGAAACTACATTCTATAAGGTATAAAGAATTAAATAGTAACCTGAAAATCTTATTAACCTCATACAATACTGTCTCAATACGACGGTTCGGTTGTAGAGCGTCTAGTAAGTAGCGTAAAAAGAGAAAATATGAAGACAGTGACACTGAAAATAATTGACTCATACAACCAGGCGCGTAGCCAGGAATATAAGTTGGGGGGTGCACAGCAGGGTTTTTCACAAAATTGATTTCTGGTAGGGCGAAATTCGAGTATGAATCCATAATATTGCACGTTGTAATGGAGTTAATTCGGTGAAAACAGACTTAAACCAATCATATTCTCGCGTAGCGCGAAATTTTTTACGAGTTTTTGAACTTACTGGGCAAAATTATCTACTTTTTTTAGATATTCTATGGATACTGGGGGGTGCACGTGCACCCTGTGCACCCCCTCTGGCTACGCGCATGCATACAACTGCAATTTAGTTATGATTTTTCTTCATGCCATAAATTCATAAAAACACCTTTCTGACAATAAAGTTACCCCATTTGTAAATATAAAAACTCTTTTTCGACGAAATGTCACTTCCTTTAAATACTCATTACGGTGAAAACATGCATGTATACCTGTCCGAGGACCGCGTTCCGGTGAAATAGATCCCAAAATCCCAACCATCATTCATTACCAGTATCTTTTATTTACGCGGCAGAACGAATGAAAATAAAGGGCACAGGTATTATGAATTATTAATTCTTTTGTATATCATTTATTAACACGCGTTAGCGATTAATGTTATTAATGTTCAAAAATGGTGTAAGTGAAATCATTTAGTAAAAGTTTAAAAATTGGAAATGGTCATTATTGTATGCAAATGTTAATTTTACGTCTTCTAAAATGTTATGTAAATGCGAATTATTTACAAAAATAATATTATTAAAAGTTAAATGCTCTGCAAAAATTTGTTTAATATAGAGTATATTTGTAGCAACCGATGACCAAGACAGCATCAATTTTGTAGTTCAATGTTCATACGGTTAATTGTGTTAGTAGAAGTTGGTATATAGAAGCTCACAGTTAGTTTTCAAGATGTTCATTAAAGCCCAGCCATGCTTATTTGTTTGTTAAAGCTGAAAAACAAAATGGAAATTGGGATTCATCAGCACCAGACTTTACATATACTGGAGCTTCATTCATAATTCGCTCATTTATCCCAAAGTACAGAAGAATTAAAATTGTGCTTAAAATTAGTGTCAATTTCTATGAAAATATTTTTGAAATTTAGAACTGTAGAATGGAATAAAATAATGACTGAGATAAAAATTAATTATTTGTACACTGGTTGTTGCAACCAGCGCATGACGATCATTTTCTTTCACTCTGTCAATTATTCTTTTCATGGCCATCATCTGCGCTCCTTTATTCGTGGCTGTTTAAATCCAAAAATGAGCGAGTTAAATACACAAGTAATATTAATTTTGAAACTTATCATTGGTGTAGAGAAAACTTCAAATGTAATTATTTATAATTACCATAAAGCGGTCCACTTTTTCCGAAAGTGTCCCAACATCTAGCATCGTTTTCCGGAAGACTGGTGAGTGCTTGTGGGAAAATCCTAATGATATTATTCAATTCAGCAACTTCCAACAATCCACTGTGTTGAATAACTTGGTTCCGCTGAATTCTCTGTAATATTATATGCAAAAATTGAAATGGGATTTGCAAATGATGTTTACTTATAATATTTTGTTATGTATTTAACATTATGTAATTTATACCTACCAACAAAACAATTGTGGAAGAAGAAGTGGACTATGCATCGATTGATTTGACATGCCGTAGGAACGTAGAAAAATTCAGGTCACCATTCTATAATACATTCAGCCTGTGATATTGCCGTTTTTAATTTTTGTCAATTCGACAAAAATGCACAAATATTTAAGCGAAGTATAAACGAATGTTTATAGGAAAAACGACGCAATAAATACCACAATCCATTCCACCAGACAACGAGACAACCCGCCATGTTGTTTCTATCGTAGAATTTGTTATTTTTACATACGTACGTACTAAACAATTTATATTTGTTTACTTTGGCATTAGGTAAAATGTAAAATCGCCAGGCTGTGGCGTACGGTCACCGGTGTCTTTTGATCCCGTCCTCTGAGTATAATAATGTGAATTCACGGTCTACTGGCTTTAGTAAATGTGCTGACTGCTGAGAACTTCGAGATTGTGTTTATAGTAATGTTCTATTTGTAATGCAACAGTAATTCTATATAAGTCAGTGTTAAGATACTGAAGTCATTTTGTAATTAGGTGCATGTGGTGAAGATTCCTCTTAATTGAAACAAGGCATTAAAGTAAACTAGCGTGACCTAACAAATTGCTCCAAATCTGTAAGGCCTACCAAATTGCAATGCAAACTATCAAAAGCATGTTAAATAAAATATCCGCAGTCGTTTCCTAGAAGTCTTATCTTCCTCAACTGAAGCAATTTACCTACTCTCGTTAGTCTCACCTTGCCTCATCTTCTTTACATTTCCTGCACCACAAAATCTAACATGAGAAAATACCTGAAAATAATTATCTTGTTGATAATTTTCATCACTATATTCGCCACAGTTCAAAGTATAGACAACCGATCCATAGTTTTACCTAAACCCCGTTATTTAAATGCATATCCTCCTCCAGGTCCGACGTATTACAGAATGCCATTAATAGACAATGACATTGGCGCGCCGTTTCCACGAGCAAGAATCAGATTTGGTAGAAACAGACGAGAAAATAATAGTGGTAGGTACTGTTATTCTCACAAACTATTGTAAGTTATAAGTAAAGACGAATAAATAATTTAAGACTTGTGTGATTTTTACTTGTAGGCGGCTGGAGTGGATTGGGTGGTCGACTACTAAGTTCCTTGTCACCTTCCAACCTTTTGTCATCTTCAACTAACGATGACAGCTACGAAGGTAGCAATTCAATTTTCAAATATTTTCATTTTGTAGTCTACGAAATTAACTGTGTTGTATTTTTTAGATGATTCTTATGCGGCTGCAACGGGGTACGGCCACGGAAGCAGTTACGGGCACAGTGGTGGTCATAGTAGCAGCAGCGGAGGTTACGGAGGACACGGGGGCAGCCATGGTGGAGGCTACAGTCATAGCAGTGGCGGGTACGGAGGAGGGTCAAGTTATGGAGGAAGTTATGGCGGTGGGGGAGGAGGGTATGGCGGTGGAGGAGGAGGGTATGGCGGTGGAGGGGGCGGGTATGGAGGAGGTGGAGGGGGAGGTCACGGTGGAGGAGGAGGCTACGGTGGGGGTGGTGGAAGGTAAAAAACATTTAAAAATAAGAATTATTTTTATATATAATTTATATATAAGAAATTTTCGGATGAATTTTGATGAATATATTTTATTTGGGCAGCAAACTGAATAATTCAGCTGTGGGATTATTGGGATTTCTCTCGTTGCTTTCATTAATTCAAACTGTGTTGAATCAAACCACGACAACTGCAGCAGCAACTCCTCCTGGAAGAAGGAAGAGAGGCTACGATGATGATTTGCAAACGGATTTCTTTACCAAAGGAGATCATGAACATTCGCCCACTCAAGCAGACAAAATCGTTCAACTTCTTTTGCCAGTCTTGGTTAATTTTTCTCGTTTTTGTTATAATTTTGACATTTGAAATTTTTGTTTAAAAATAAATATATTTGAATATTTTTGGGATTGCAGTCGGCCATTGCACATGCAAGAGACGAATTGATTCCGACTCAGTGTACCTTCCGACAAGTTTGCCTGGCGAATCAAGTTCTTGTTAAGGAGCTCGGTGATTCCGGCAGATCTGTTGGAAACATGCTTAGGTAAATATTATTGGAATATGTGTAATGCAAATGGAATGCGATAAGTAATAAAATAAATTGTAATGTCGTATTTTCTTTTTAGTGATGGAATCGGGAAGATTTTAAAAGATATCGATCGTTCCGGAAGAGTGGTGAGTTCGGTAAGAAAAGCTGGAAAGGCTGGAAGATTGGGGAAAAAATGTCACAAACTTTACAATGAATGCCCAGCGCTAATTCATTTACCACATTACTACATACCTGCTGCAATGACATTTTAGCATTGCGTCTGCAGTCTGCATTCAAATAAATTGAAACTGACCTGCCACCTGAGAGTGGATAATAACTTTTACATCATATTTATTTTTTATATGATTGTTTTTAAGAGGAATGTAATATTATAGTGCAGAGGAATGTAATATTATAGTGCACAACTCAAATTGTCTTGTATATATACTAGTTTCACATTTTGAGTTCATTAATTATTCAATTATGAAACAAATAAAACATTTTAACTAATTTAATAACTCGACCAATAAAATTTTAAATGAAACGTATTTATATTTATTTATGTAGGTTAGTAATTAAATCATAAAAATTCAATATTCATTTGAACATTCAACGAATATTTCAGAAATAGTAAAAGATTGCTGCTGTGAATTTCAATTGATCAATGCACTCAGCAAATTCACAAATCGTTCTGCTTTTTGAAATTTTTAATATTCTTTTAAAGCACAAATAAATCCAGCACAAATATAATTTAGATAACGAGAGAACAGTTCAAATATGAATATCAGACTTATTATCTCATTGAATGAAACATGAGCATGCAAAATTTTCATTTGTTGTTCCATAATTGCATACGATATTTTCGTTTGTAAATGTGTACACCACTTGAGTATTTAAGTGCAATGTTAGAGTATTCACATGTACTGTAATTGACACCTTTAAACATATCAGTAAAAACAAATGAAACAGCGTGAATCTAGAATGATGCAATACAAATGTTGATGTTATTTTGCACTTGAAATGAATTCAAGCTTTCAAAAGTTCATTACTACGGCTTAAACGACGATAAATCTATTTGCATGACCCGTAAAAAAAATTAGAACTGCGCGTTCTCTAAAGAAAAATGTAATGAGATCTTCAATCTAGAGTGTATTACATATTATGAATGCATTCATGATGTGGAACCAGAACACAGCCAGTCTTCACAGGAGTTTTGACAATGAAGAGCAGCTGTTGCGGCAATGAATCCAACTCAGTCTCATAGTTTACTACTGCAAGAACTCTTGTGTTGTCTACGTTGTCTCATTTACCTCCACCACATAAAATACGCTCTCTGCCAGCAGATGCCTTTAAGATAGTTGGAATCTATTAATTAGTCCTGGTGATTCTTCAATGTGGTACATATGCAGCAATGATGGATTGCCAATTTGCCAATATCCGTATTCATTATTACTACATTACTAATGCACCTAGAACAGAAATAAAGCCTATACAATTAGGTTACATGTAAAATAAAATGTTCTACTGTAACTCTTTAGATTTGGTTATTTTTGAAGTCGGAAGAACATTGCATGTATGCATGCATCAATTTATTCAAGTGTCTAATAAATCTTTCAGCTACAAAAAGTAAAGTTAAAAAGAAGAACATTGCATGTTTTTATTGCGTCACTCATAAAAGTATTTTACTACCTATGTAATGTAGGTATTATGTAATATTATAAGTTAACTTACAATGGCAATAAATGAATTAAAAGTTGTATAATATTTTAACCCAGATTTCTAAAACTCTTTCCAACCATGAATGACACGAAATCGTTTGCTTTTCTTTCAAATGTGTATGGTAACCCCTTAGAGTTTTCTGGGGTGAAGTAGAGGAAAGTTGGGAAACTTTTGATTTCATATTGCTGACATATCTGAAGAAAAATCAAATAGTGGAGTATAAATAATAAATTCTTTGTATTTATAGCCTGGTATCTGATTTTTTTTATCAATGCAAATACATGTGGATGGTTACTGGAAGAATACTTACATTTCGAGCTTCATCACAATCGATTGCTCCTAACGCTCCAGGGTACCTATAGCTTTGTAACTGTTCAGCAGCCAATGCAAAAGGCGTTGTGCCGATTTGACTGTAGTAGCACCCTACAAAAACAAAAATTATAATAAAGGAAATAGTAAACATTTAAATTTACATTTCTATTTTTAACTAAAATATATTTAATAAATAAACTAGAAAAACGTAAAATTACATTTAGCATAAAACATAATTAATGCTGACGGTTGATCTTTTCGAAATTGTTCAAAGTTAGTTGCGTCCAATTTGTGAACATCGTTATGATTTACTCCAGCAGTTCTTGTCCACCACTCTCTTGTAGGTTCTTTACTTTCCCGTGTCACTCTGAGATTTTTGGAATAAGAAGGGGATGCACATTTACCCTCCTGCTGGATATCATTTGGGGTTACTATTTTTGTCGTACATAATGCAATTTGTACACTGGATAATACAACAATAGTAATGACATATTTTCTGAAAAGAAAACTAACAAAAAATCAAGTGTATTAAATAAAATATACGTATAATTTTTGAAAATATCCTGCTTGTTTTGATTTATGACAAAGACAATTTAAATTTGATTTTCTCACCCTTTCATTTTTGAAATAACTTTACGAGATTTTCTGTTAAACACACAATGTTTCTTCCAACAGAAAGATTTTAGTTGAAGACTTTAGAATATGAATACCCTTGAAGTGCTCTGCGTCCTATTTATATTCCTTATTCGTGAATGTTGTATTTCTGTTTATTTATCGAGTAATAAGCATTTCCTTGTTTACAAGAATATTGTTGACTAAATCTACATCCAATGCTACTGCTGTAATACCTTTCAACGTTGTACATATGTAAAACCATATAATATGGTATAAAATTCACTCAATATTATGTTTCTAACGCCAGTAATTGTTGCAATGAAAAGGAATGCATTTGCACTACGATGCTTATGTTAGTTCATAAAGACAATGTAAGTAATGTACCTAACTAATATTCAACAGAGAGTACAGTTGTTGTATAGTGTGATATGAATTATCTCTCGGCCTTGTCTGCTTGTCTCTTGTACCCTTAAGTTGTAATACTCGAATCGATCTCGATTGTGTACATGTAGACTTAGACTTATTATACTGCATCTTTACAGCCGATACGATAGAGGTACAAAGCAAAGGGAAAATGGTCAGAAAATTATCAATCTAGGTCAGTAAGAATTTTGACATCCGTATTACTTACTCTGTTTTGAGCTGAGATATTTAGTGTCTAGTATGACACTGCATTATGAAAATGGATAACAGACACATTAGTATTTGAACACAATGATAAAGAAATCATTCTAACTAAATAGTATTCAGATGCATTTCATTTATGACACTTTAAGGACTCAGCTGTGAGCATGTATATGTTAGAATATTGGAGAAGCAGTTTACTGTTTGTAACAACACAATTGAAAAATAATCTTTTAAAACGTTAAACAAATAACAAAGTACAGCACAGCATAGACCTGGTCATGGTACAGTTACATAAATATATGCATATCTTTAAATAAATTGCTGTGAAGTGGAAGTGCAATTATCAAAACTAACCTAGACAAATAGGAAATCAAAATATGTATTTGCTATTATATACATTATATAGCCACGTTTTTATATTTATTCTTCAAATAAGCGATGATGCCACGCGCTGTTGTATTGAACAATAATAATGTTAATTGTGATAACTGACATCAATCGGGTATTATTTAAAATCACAAGCATAATTCGTCGCATTCATAATGGTTTTTCAAAACATATTTAAGAATATAGAAAATATGTTACTTATACAGAGAAAGTTAATCATTTGGGATAAAAAGTGTCAGTTTAGTCTGTTTAGTATTCAACAGCAACTTTGTCCATAGTAAGATATGGAATAATAAAAAATAACGCTAGGTATATTTACCGTTGAAGTATACCTATAGACTGTCCAGATCATTTGCCATTTTTGGAGGTACATAAAACCGAAAAAATAAAATAAGTCAGATGAAAATGCTACAGATTTAGTAACTGATAAAGAATTCGATACCTATGAAATTATTTCAATCTCATCAACAACCGAAGAAAATGTTGTACCACGAAAATGAGAATAATATCATGTATATAGTAAATATAGGTATTCAGTATGTGCCTAATATTGCATTTTTACTAAAATTTTGATAGTGTTTCGACCCAGCAGGACAGGCCCACGAATATTAATTACTTGTGCTGGACACACTGCTGTCATAATTTCTGGGATCAATAAATGTGTAAAAATGCAATATCTAGATTAAAATTGTGAACTGTGTGAACCCGATGAATCAGCTCCTCCTAAATCTCAAAAACATTTGTTATTTTACCGTAAAAGTACACAAAATCGCAATATTTTATTGGATGTTGATAAATTGATAATTATTGGTTCTTAGCTCAATTTTTAGCGTTTTAGTTGGCCCCACTTCGAAATCAAATTCTGACGTATGTCTAAGGTATATCGTATTTTTAATTCAATGACTCTGGCCGGGCACGCAAAAATTTCTCCCTAGCCGGTGACATGGTTGTTACGATCCTGCCATTCCTGCCTAATGTATTGAGATGTGTGTTTAAATGTATATGGGGATTATACACGGCCATAACATTGTTAAAGTTGCATAAGTTCAAATTAAATAACTTTACAGTCATCTTTAGAGTCAAGAACCAGCAGATGTGAAAAATTCATTTCCGTGTAGGTAGTCTAATGTTCTTTCTAGCTGTAGAAACCAAACAATTGACGAGTTTCTTGCTCTTCTTTGTTGTGCAAAAGTCGTAAAGTAAACCCAAGCACAAGCAGTAGGTATAATAGATCACAAAGCTTTTATAACAAAATTGCAGCTATTGTACAGTATAACCAATGCGTCTTAATATATATATATATATCAAGGAACATTGGTACAAATATAACTCATA
>JAQFYB010003205.1:0-20420 GCA_034694085.1 Pogonognathellus longicornis | reverse complement strand
GCAATAAACATCTATGCAGAATTTTTAACATTGAAAACGGAAAATGAAGGGACATTTAAAAAAAAATGGACTATAGAATAGTAATATTACCTAGCTCAGCTCAAAATACAATAAGATTACGTAATTTGACAGTTAATAGTTTGCCAAGAGTAGTACACTCTATAGGATTCAAGATTCACTGATAATTCAATTTGTATTCAATTGTAACTTTCAATACACAAGACTTGCCTTCGTATGTATTATTATCCTTGCGTGTTGCTAATCTAATTCTGAATCGGTATCATTCACGTAAAATTGTATTAAAATCTAATTGAATGGTTTTACTACTTCCATTTCATTTATAACCCATACAGGCTTGTGATGTTGTGATTGTGATGCACTAATCTGTTATTTATAGTATACTTACCTACAACAACCATTCTAACATATTTGACATCTTACACAATCTCACATCTATTTATATAGTACTTCTTCTACGTTTTTTCTATAACTAATTGTAAGATAAAATATTATGTTGATACAGATACTCGGTTTTGTATACGAAACTGTCAGAGTACATCAAAAGTATTATTATACCATATGAAATCTATCAACTTGCTATGACCATACGATTAAGTAATTTCGTACTTATCTCTTTACAGTGAAGAATAAGAAAAACATAAGGTATCCACGACAAATCTATGAAGTGAAAACTGTTTTATTACTGACCATAAAACTTGGGATTTTGGATAAGCCTTATACTTTAAGATTTGTGTTCTCATGCTGTATTTACAATGTCAGGACCAACATTGACCCAGATAGAAAAATTTTACTTCACGCTATAACCAATATACTTGATGTTTGTTAATGGTAATGCATCCATTGAAACAAATGAAATTAAGAGTTTAATCTTATTTTTTCCACTTGTTAATGCGTTCAATAATAATAATCACAAATTCACAAGGTACCGAGTGAATATACAATAACAAAACTTGTAATGAAGTAAACTGTTTGATATACGCGTAGGAGCCTCTTATCAGTAAAGGTAGTACCTGAAAAACTATTACTATTATTTATCCTGACATTTTCAGCCGCTGTTAGCAATGTGTGTCTGGGTGTGACCCTGCCGGATAGGAAGGTGCAATGAAATTTTTGTACCCCAGGGACGCTGTAACATTGCACCATCAATTTACTTACCTAAATAAACTTAATATGCACACGAAGGGATGACTGGAAAACACATTATAATCTTATGAAGGCGGATTGTTGATGATATTGAATAATAAAATTTAAAATGTAATTGACCTTTCATGCAAATGACAATGAGTGGAAAAATTTTGCGTGCGATGTCGTCAGTTTCAGAGTCCTTTTGCTATTGACCTATTTAAATGTAACGAAACATGATCTGCTCGATGTCAATCTGTTCCTTTTCATTTCTTAAATCTTGCAAAATCTATACCTACATACTACATACACACATACACACACGCAAATAAGAAATGGAAAAATATTGACAACTCATTATCGCATTTGAGTACATAAATTAAATTTTCAATTAAAGGTCTAGACTTAGTCTGACTACCTATTTAAAGTGTTTAAACATTGACTGATTAGTTCAGCTAAGGAATAACATGATGCTAATGAATTGTGAAATAATTATTTAAACCTTAGGCTAGGTTGCAATTTTGCAATATACCGACCTTCAGTCTTACACACTATATTGGTTACATTCGAGGGATCATGAAATGATGTGTGTGAAAATAATCGTATATTATATTAACATTCAAAACAGTAACTTCATAATAATAACCTAAGGTAGGTACTTATAAATTTTATTTCAGTACCTAGTCATTATAAGATCAAATATGTATACACCATGAACTTAACTTATGAATGTATGCGTCATTAATTAGCGTTTATATCCTATTACATGTAGGTATGTATACCTAAATGATTCCTACACAATATATAGCGCAATTAAACAGAATACCTAATGTATTATTAAAGTTTTATGCTTACCTTTTTGAATATTTAAAGCTTAAAGTAATATGCAATGAAGGTATACACCTTTTACCACCACAACACAACCCCAATACCCAAAGAAATTGTGTCTAGTTTACAATGTAAAATGTGCCACTAGTCACTAGTAGCATAAATAATGCATAAATAATGTGACTGATGGGCTGATACATGAGAAACAGTCTATGCACTATATTATAGAGGTACATGGATGTTTTATTAACATATATGTGTAAAATGGTTTACAAGTGCGTAAACCCATTGTAGAATAATTATTGTAGAAAATCAATTTAGTTAAAACGTATAAGAAAGCCAGAAACATACATAAGCATAAAACACTAGTAAGTAAGTCGTTACAGTTCATTACATACAAGAATTGTGTTGGGCATGGAGTATGGAGCTAGACATAAAATGATGCTGATGAAGTTATTGCTCAACAGGTGATTTCCTCATCTTTGAATGAATGACTATCATTCTTATCGCAGAAACCTTTTCTTTGTAAGAACTCAAGCAGTCTGTAAAGTCTGTATGGCACTCATTCTCAAGCAGAAAGCTTGCTTGGCTTATACATGATGGCTTAGGTATATGTGATTGTTGTGGGTAAGCAAAGCAGTAAGCACACGTTCTTCTTCGGCAATTTTCTAAAGGACCATATTTGTATAAATGTCTATATCTTGTAGTTTACTTGGTGGTCAGTTAGGTCACTCTGCTGTGTCTATGAATTCATATGGAAATTTTTTACCTCCTCCTCTTGCTTGAAATTAATATAATTGCCCTATACAATACTATACTAATTTACTAATTCTTATTTTTTGAATGCATACGTATGCATACGTATGCATACGGGATAGATGACTATTGTACGCTGTAATAATCGCGTAAATAAAGTGTATAAATGAGTACCACATAATATAGTTTGTAATGTAGTATGCCTATATTGATACTAAATATTAGACACCTAATTATACCTATTATCTAGTAGTGCTGGTACCAATAATGCAATAAGTATACTGATAATGTACATAGATTCACTAATACAGTGTATAATAACACATAGACATGTGTATTTACTTTTATAAGCGTAGTTTTTGTACTGACGTTTCATAGATCAATGTCTTATTTAATGCTTAATAGCTTTTTACATCGAACTATGATGTATGTTTACAAGCGAATTCGAATATATTCATAATTATATTTAGAGTAGGTACTTGAGAAATAGTTACATAGCAATACGTAGATTGATTATGTACAGTAGGTACCCCAATGCCCCAATCTGCAGTACTTAAACATTTTTAAGTCACTTTGACAAAAAACGTAACCACATAATGATAAAATAGCAGTGAAAGCAAATAAAATCACTGATATTTTAACAATAATAATGTCAGTCGGTCGAACGGAGGTAACTCCGTTTCTGCTCTGTAGACCTACATTATGACTTTTTACAATCTCTCGTTTTTTACATTTTATCGTGTCTAGATATATTAATCACTATGTGAATGTTATATACTTTAAACTCTATAAGTGTACCTGGCCAATTAACCTAAACACTAAAGTGACAGGTAAAAAAGGAATAATGATATTCTCATACACGTCATACAAACTATCACGAACATGTACATCAGCAGTATAAATTTGCATGCACTTGTTCTATAGTTATTAATTGTTCTGCAGTTTGGAGTAGTTAAAAATTTGGTTCGTGAGATTATGATCTTCTAATCCAATTATGTTAACACGTAAAAAATCAAGTTTGGTATAATGGTTTTCTAGTAGATCGTTTAACCATCAATTAACAAGAGCTACTTTTACAACACAAAAATGAAAATAGTGTTTTACTAACTAAGGGGATTTACTAAATTGCTCTCAAAATATGATTCTATAGTCTATAGAAATAAATTAAGAATTGGTATACACCTACCTTCCAAAGAGTATAGAAAAGGACGTTTTTGACACTTATACTAATGTCAAAAACGTCATCTTCTATACTCTTAACCTATTACCTTTTAACTATCTGCCAATTCATACATTATGATGATACATGATATTATCACCTACTAATAAGCACAATTAAGATTTCACATTTCATTCTTTGCCGATTGAAAGGCGCTTGGCTATATATAACATAGATGCAAATCTTTATAAGTTAGACTGCTACTGCAGTAATTTATTGGCCTTTTTTGGATTTTTTAAATTGACTCATTCCTAAATTATGACTATGACATACCTAACTAATATAAAAAGTGTATAAATTAAATGTGTACCTAAGAAACAGCTATTTGCATGCAATAAAATGGTGTGAAAATATTTATGGTAAGCTAAAGCTAAGGGAATTTTTTCCCTTCAAAACTGCCCAAATTACAGCTCTCTAGTCTCTACCCTACATAGAAATATTAAATCGGTATAGATGTACACACAAGTTTTCGGAATGAAATCGTCCTTAGTATGACAGAGTGCTTAGAAACAATAATGGCAATTGATGGGAGGGAAGCACGTGCAGGTAGTATGTGTGGAAGTTGCATGACAAAATCTGACATTTATCGTTCAATATAAGAATAATATTGTTCTCTCTGATGTGATACGATATCCTAATATTCAAACCTTTCGTCACGTATAATATAGTCGTTTACAAACAACCGGAAAGTACACGAACCTACTTACTGAAAGCGAGATTCGATTGGTTTGGTACCTCGAATACTAAACACAATGAACAAAGGAAATCAGGATAATTAGATATTCATTATCAATGTGCCTCATCTCAATCTCATGCCCAAATCTCAATGTTTTTATACTGTATAAAACACAGTAGTAGTCACCTCCTGAGTCGTGTCATGAAGGAAAATTGCAAAATTCATTTTCATAAACAAACATTATGTTAACACTACCTTCAGGCTACATTCGCTAATTCGGCCAAACTGGAATAATGCGTAATTCAACTTTAGTGAACGCTAATCGTAATGAATCTAATGAGCATACTTATAAAAATTTACCGTATGAAGAATGAGTACCTTCCCCACAGATACAACATATTTTTTATGGTTGTGTAACATTTTATATGCCGCCTATTATTGATGTCATTGAGTCAAGTTCTCTAAACTATGTCGTAGGGAGAGTTGGGACTTAAAGCATTTGCTTTTAAACATTATGGTTTTATAACTGTTTATCAATATACAGCATACAAATTATATTTAATTTTAATTGCGACATGTAAATTCGGACCAGTGTGCAAAAAAATTTACTTGTCCATGTTTGCTTCCTTCTTTATGGCATAAATGTAATTTTACGATTTCCAGTGCCCATTCTGCGAGTAATATGTGGCCACGGGGGCAGCTCCAATACTGTTGTGATAAACGGAGGGTTATCATCCAAGTCTGTCTCAGGAACTGGTGTAGGTGAATGTGTAGGAACTTGTTTCCTAACAGCCGAACGAACAGATTGAGATTTTTTCCCCTTATTTTCACTTGTTTTTGAACTTTGTGAAGCATAACTAGAAGACATTCGTGCACTTGTAACTTCTAATGGATGTTCTATTGGAGACAAAGGGCGAGTTGCTGGCAGCGACGTCCCTGGTTTCATCCAGATTGGAGTCAAATGATTGTATTTGGAATTGGACTTGTTTGCTGAACATGTAGATAAACTCGACAATCGAAATATGACTTTCGCCATATCAGACATTTTCTTTTCATCAGTTTCTAGAGATTCTTCAGGGCTTTTAGGAGTCATTGATATTGGTGCAATATTAGGGACATCTGGAAGGTTGTTGGGGAAAACTCCTTGAGTGTCTTCATACCAGGTTTTTATATTTTCATCGTAATCTCTAGTTGTGGCAGTATCGCTGGTTTCATTTTCCGTATCATACTCATCTGCTTCTGAACTTTTGTAAGTCGTTTTTCCACTCTGGTGTAAAACAAAAGCAGGTACAGGAATATTTTCTGGTAGCATATAACGAGCCAACGCGTCTGGCGGAATTTTCCCCGATTCCAACAATCGTGACCACTCTTCTCGAGACGGGTAAACAGTTCCAACAGTACGAGGAGAGGCTACAGTGGGGGTGGAAAATGTAAATTCGTTAGCGTATGGGGTTTGTTGAGTTGTCGTTGCCATCTGAGATTGTTGCCATTGATTATAGCTGTCCACACCGTCCATTGCTCTAGAACTTGCTTCTTGATTGCGGTAAGCGTAAGGGTAGGTATCCTCCTCGACAGCATTTTTAGCTGCCAATTGTTCGGCAGCCATTCGACCATATTTTTTTACAGCGTGCTCCAATCTTGCTGCTTTTACACTGCAAAATCTTTTAATGAAGTCTCTAGTGACGTTCGTGATGTCTTTTCCATCAAGCACCTCTGAAAGAAATATAGAGAAAAAATTGTTTTGCAACATAATTTTGTGCTACTTACTCAGCATGCAGAGTATTGTAATCTGAGATTTTCGTTAAAAATATTAAAAAAAAACTTGTTACACACTCTTTATTATGTAGGCACTAACCAATATTTTCACTGTATCCAATAATTTTTTCCCTATACTTGCGGTCTCTACAAATCGGATTTTCTTTGAGATTTAAAATCCGTAAGCGTCTCAAGGTGCTGGTAATTAAAATAGTGTCATCAAGATTTTCCAAGTTGTTTTTTTCAGCATATAAAGTATCCAATCTGTCCATACCAGCTAGGTCTTCTATGGTCTTCATATGGTTCCCAGCAATGTTTAACACAATTAAGGATGACTAGAATGATAAAAAACGCGTTAGTTTAATATAGCTAGTGTACCTTTTCCAAGTAGGTAATAGTAATTTTTCTAAATTAAGTTGGTGAGTTTTCAGGGAGGGCCATTATCCCCTTTCATACTGTATACATCATCTGTAAACATTTCAAAATATTTTGTATGCTATTACAGCTAGTGTTTCCATTGTTATTGGAGAAAATATGAGGGGTAATCCTGGAGGGAGCCGTTGATACTCCACATGTAATTCTTTAAGCTTTTTTGCTTCTTCCAAACCTTCTATTACTTGTATTTCGTTGTATCCCAAATATCTGCAACAGCATTGTAAAATATTTTAGAGTTAAAATTAATTAATTAAAAATTGAACAAAATTAATTTAATTGAAAACTCCTTTACAATTTTCTTAAATTGGTGCATTTTTCCAAATTTTCTAAACGCTGCAACTTATTACGCTGTAAATGGAGATTCTCCAAGTTACGAGCTTGATCTAGACCTTCGATAACACGAATTTGATTTTCATAAAGGTACAAGTTAGTCAAGCTGGTGAATAATTTAAGCGAGTCCTGATAAATACAATATATTATTATTCAAGATCAAATTATTTTTTGGAAAATTAAATCTTCAGAGAAATCTGTCATAAAATTAAATCAATTTGTTAATGATTCCAATCATACCAAAATATCGATATTTTTTGCTTGAAGATGAAGGGATGTAACTTTTCCAAACTGCTCATCTATCATTAAAGCATCCTTTTTATCCACAGAAACCCGTGAAATTCCTCGTAGGACCACCGTTCGTGTTAAACGAACCATCCTAAAAAAGTGAAATCTCAATCATTAGTATATATAAAGCTTCTAATTTATATAGAGGCAAAATATAATTTAAGACCAAAATCCATTTTATGCCCTTGTTTATATATGTACTTGGAGAGGAGACAAAGACAAAAAATAATCCGAAATTATTATAAAACCCATTTGGGAATATCATCCGAGAAACTTTTATAAAAGCTAAATCAAATACAATATTATTAAAAACAATTTATACATTTAAAGCTTTCCCTTAAAAGGAAAATTCTATCACCCGAAATCCCAAAAAAATTGCCCTCCCCGAAATCGATTTCTGGATACGGCCGTGATGAAGACAATATTTTTTTATAAAAATAGAGTAACGTGTTTTAGAATTAACTCTTGATCATCACTTTGTCATTATCAAAGAAAAATTAGCTTTTTACTTTTATTATCACCTTCATAACATGGAATAATTTAGGTATGTAATTATAATTTGTGAAGTTTACATGCTTTCATTGAATCTCTAATCTTTAATACACGCTACGCTACATGCATACTGCATTGCATACACATAGACTATTCCGACACGATCGAAATATACTTGGCGGTAACCTGTATAATATTTTGCAGCTGAAAATATTAGATTTTAGTTTGGGTTTTTATCGGGGAATAATTAACTAAATATTCAGCTAAAAATCAAAAGAGCCATAAAGAATAATATCATTTCCATAAATTCTACACGAAACAATGTTTTCATAACCCTTTTTAATTATTATTTACTTGCAAAACTGTGTTCAATTTATTCTCTATTTGGCCAGACACCAGAGAGCTAACTTTAATATTCGTTCATTTTTAGTATCACTTCAATTTTGATTTGGTATTTTTCTGAGGTAAGATTTATAATATCTAATAATATATATTCAGATAAATGTCAGAAAAAACTTTGCTTTACCATTACTATTTCACTAATAAAACTCACCTTATTTGCTCAATTGATCAGCTTTTTCTTTATTATTTAGGTTAGCGGATCTTTTAGTAAAGTACACGAAAAGAAAGTAAGTAAAAATAATTTACACCCATTAAAAATTATATGCATCCGTAATCCGTCCGTAGCTTCAGCTATACTGAGGCAGCAATTGCAATACTATTATTGGCTATTTTATTGATTTAATTTCGGGGTTATTTCCTAGGGTACACGGGTTCATCCGAATCAATAAGTAAAGCAGCCAGAACCAAAATATTGAAGCCCATGTCCACGTAGACCACCCTTTCTTTACAACATCTTCTGGTCTTTATTGGAATTTTATTCAAAATGGATAATGATAATAATAGTTTGATTGTTGAAGAACCCGATAGTATTAGATCTTCCAACACTGAAGGCCGAATACAGACAGTCGAGGGCAACGATGGTAGTAGTAGTACCTTGTCAAAAAATAAATTCAGAAAGCAAAGAGTCTACGAAAAAATGCTTGCCAATCGCAAACTTAAACGAGATAAAGAAAGATCATCTCGGAAATCTAAGCCTCAACGTAGAATTCATAAAGATGACAAATTGGCTACTGCAGAAAAGTTAAGGAAAAGTTTAGAGACAGGAGCAAAAGTTGCAATAGATTGTCAGTATGACAAACAAATGAGTATTAAGGAGCAAAAACACTTTGCTCAGCAATTAAGACGTGTTTATGCATCCAATAAAGCTGCTGATAATCCTTTACACTTATATTTTACAAGTTTGAACGAAAATAGCGAATTCTACAATATATGTCTAAAGCAGAATGATGGGTTTGCCAAGTATATTGTCGATATGTCTGAAAAAAATGTTCTTGAGTTATTTAGTTCTGAAAAAGTTGTATATCTAAGTCCAGATTCTCCTAATGTTCTGGAAAAATTTGATGCTACAAGTGTGTATGTGATTGGTGGACTTGTCGATGAAACAACGACTAAAAATATTTCCCTTCAGTTTTGCGAAAACAAGAATTTGTCTTCAGCACGACTTCCGATTGACGAATATTTTGAAAGAGCTGAGACAGGGACATATAAGAAAGTTTTAACTGTTAATCAGATCGTGGACATTATATTGGAGTTTTACATTAGTGGAAATTGGGTTTCTGCTATTAAAGCCGGTCTCCCGGAAAGAACTGGATTTATACCAAAGAAAACTCCAGAAGTAGTGTTTGCTAATACATTATAATATCTGCTTTAGATGTTTATGGATTTAATCTACAATTTTAAAGAATAAGACAATGTTCACCAAAAAATGTATGCCCAATGTACTAAAAACTAGCTCCAGATTAAATGTGACAGAAAAATATTACGCAACTCTAGTTACAAAAGTTACACAAAGGTTACAAAAGGTACACCAGTCGTCTAAAGTGAATGAGGACAAACCAAACTTGGACGAAGTGCGGAAACAATTTAAGCAATTTGAAGGAGGAAAAGTTACATCAACAAAGGATGAAAAAACTGGAATAGCTTTTATTTGCATCGACCATGAGGAAAAGAAAAATGGATTTAGTGGTAAGTCGTTATTTTCTACAAAAAATGCATTTTTTCCATAACTGTACCTATTCAGGTGTACACTGCTGTGTTTGCAATAATTCTGTAGGAAAGATGATGGTGGATTTAAATGAGGCTGTCACCGACTTAGAGGGGTGGAATTCGGGGAAAGGACTAATTCTTCATTCAAAGGGAAATATTTTCAGTTCCGGAGGATATTTGGAAACTATTAAGAAAATATCGAACCCTACTGATGGATACAAAATGGCATCTTTAATGCATGACTCTATTGTGCGTCTACGGCTGTTACCGCTAATCTCTGTTGCTCTTGTAAATGGAAAAGTACGCCATGAACAACAAATCAGTTGTCATTTAAAACTATTACTTACTAATTCATAATTTATGATGTTCTGTTAATTTTTTCTTTGCAGGCTCTTGGTGGTGGAGCAGAGATCCTCCTGGGCCCAGATTTCCGACTGTTAACACGTAATGCCGAAATCGCTTATGTTGAAGCCAGAATGGGATTAGGAACAGGTTGGGGTGGTGGAACATTTTTGAAAGAACTGATTGGTCATCAAAAAGCCTTGGATTTACTATCTACTTGTCGGAAAGTTTCTGCTGAAGAAGCATTAAAACTCGGATTAGCAGATGGTATCATTAAGGACGATCAAAATCGGTTAGAAAAGTGTGTGGAGTGGCTAAATGAAAAAATTGCTAATCATGATCCCTTTGTTGTACATACCATAAAGAAAATACTAAATAGTGGCGATTTAGATGAAGAAAAAAGAATTTTTGCTTCAAGTGTCGGTGGTCCAGCACATTTACGAGCTTTGAGTAAAAATATAAAGCATAACTAAGAATATTACCCAATTGTACATGAATGCCAGATAAATCTATAATAGATACCTTTTGATTTAACAACTTGATGTTTAATGGAATATAATAATATTTCTTTAATAATGTACTCTTACACTATTTTCCCTCGAAAGTATTTTATTTTTGAAAAGTGCAGTTAGGTGCTCGTTAGATACTTCTATGTGAATGCTATACGATAAGATAATCTGAATATGTATTCCAATTTTGAATTGCTATTTTACACAAACTACTATAACCTATAGGTGCTATTTAAGTTAGTATAGAACAGATGTATCTAACCTTAGTACACATATTTTATGAATTATAGAAATTCATCGATCAATTGATTAAAATGCTGTTATACATAGATTTACTATTTGTAACTTTAATGTTTAGTTTCATAGCGCAATGTATGTATACCTATTACCTAATGTACTTGTAATGCGATCTACTATTATACGTATATAAGATATGTAAAAATGATTTCATAGGTACAATAAAAAATCGAACTTAACTAAATTGCTTTTCATCATTATCATGTATAGAGAAAACGCAAAAAGAATGCATGATGCTATAAATATTATAAATGTATAAATGCATTCTAATAGTAGGTAATCATATGTATTTAATTTTATTTCTTGCAAGGCTGTACGGATTTCGACTATAAACGTAAATCATTCTGAACATTCATCTAAATATACCTACCTAAAGTTATTCTTCATGCACATTTCTGAGCACAACATGCTACACAACTACAAAATTAGGCTTTATTGCACTAGAGCTGAGCTACAATACAATGCACTTATAGGTAGACTACGCAGCACTTCATATGGTAGGTGCATGTGCATGTAATGTAGCAATGTAGGTATATTCTGTGAACCCTTTCAGCTTGCTTGTTCCGCTTCCGTCTATCAGTGGTGTTGCCATGATACAGATACGGGTACAAACAAATATTAAATGAACTTACGGGTAGTTGAAGTTCTAATGTAAACACGCAAAAATATTTCGACGTAAATTATCTTTCAGAGAATTGAAAATCTGTTGCTACTTTAACACGCAAAGTTGAACGTTTTGAACCTATTACATAAAGTGCTTAACGAGCGTACTTATGGCATACATAGTTTGTGTAATTCCTCAATGGCAGAATTACATGTAATTGGTCAAATTCACAAAGGAAGTTCATTTGAAAGCCAAGGGGTAGGGTTATTTTGCAAGTGGTCTGTTCAGGCAGGTAATTGAATTCTAATGGAATTTTTAATGCAAACTTCGACATTTTTGCAAAAACTGTGCTAATTTTTTCTCCTTAGGAAGTACGTGGAAAAAGATTAGTGGATCAAAGGAGGGTCAAACGCAAGTTGACACTCCAGCTTATTCGGATACGGCGATTTGGGCTCACCCTTTAGATTTACATTTTGTTACGAAAGGTTTACAAGGTCAGATGAGTGCATTTGATTTATGGCTATAGTATAATGCATACATTTCTATCAAAAAGTAAGCAAATCAATAAATGGTATATGCATACGAAGGTTGGCCGAAAATAATTCTGGAAGTTTGTCGTCAAGATCAATTTGGAAGGAGTGATCTTGCCGGATACGCAGTTTGTCATATTCCGTCTACTCCTGGAAGTCATATCATCGAAGTACCACTTTGGAGACCTACAGGTTGGCAAAAAAATATTGACTGTATACTAAATGAGATTCAATTAATATTGCAATTCTACTTATTAGGAAGCGTCAAAGACGAAGTTGTACGCAGTTTCTTAGGAGGATCAGCCGAGTTGAGTGAAAGTGACTTGATTACAAACTCAGCAGAAAGATATCGACTCAAGACAGTTCCTTCTGGTTCCGTAACGTTGGATATGGGAATCATACTCCGAAATTTTGATAAATTCGGTGTTGAAGCTTGAACTGCTATGATTTGACTTGAAGAGCGTCCTTGCACTATTCATTTGAGAAATGAAATTCCTTAAAACGATGTATCTGTATCTTTTCACCCTTCCCTTATTTATTCCTATATCCTATCAATATGAATTCGAAGAGGTCAGCGAGGATGGCGGTATTGAAAGAGATTTGTTAGAGGATGATATTTTTGCCGTAAGCTCTGATAACCAGACTTATTCAATTGCCAACAATAATACAAACATTACCGAGTTTGATACCGTAAAAGTCAATGTAATCGTTAACAGTACTAATAGCAGCACTGCCACAGATGGTGGTAGCTCTAATAATTCTGTAAATACTGCAAATAATGTTTCTACACTTTCTCCAACTCTTTTAACTTCAACACAGAGCTCACTTTCATCTTCACATGTAATTTCAACAACTGAATCATCAGTGGATACTAGTCAAAGTCCTCCATTGAAAACGAATCCAGATACTCTTTGTCTTTGCGACTTACGCGTAAGTATTATTTTAAGTCTTAAGTCTATACACTTACAATTAAGTAATTACTCAAGTTTCAATATTAAAATATATACAAATACAGTTTGAGATTACTAAAAAACTTTTTATTACAATTGTTTCAGGCAAAAGTTTGTGACTGGAACTGCTGTTGTGATTTGGATTGCATACCGGAAGCTAAGTTACTTTTCGCTTCTTGTGAAGGGAGCAATTTGTATGATACAAGAAGTCCTGGCCAAAGGGAAAGGAGTTGCTTCAAATCATACCTCTTTTACAAACATAATACACCGGAAATGCTGCAACGCTCAAAAAGTGGCTTGTTCTGTATTGTAAAAGATAATAACCCAGAAGAAACAGAGTTGCAGATTTCAAAGGTATTTATAATGCATCCCTTAATACAAAAATTCGCATAAACGATTTAGTACTATTAAAATATTCATGTAAATATTTCAAGGAATTTCTGTACACAATTTTTAGAGTGATCTGCAGAGACGTATACGTAAAGTAAAACCAAAATATTTATGGAATCTTAAGAAGTATGACGGTTCAGGCACCCCTGCTGAATTTTATAAGTACGGAGATGTAATTTTGACTAAAAAGTATTCCGAAAGTTCCGAATTTCTAGAAAAAGAATCATTTAGTAAGTCATAAAATATTGTAAAATAAACAGTAATTAGTCTTGTATTTGTATTTATCCAATATTTATCTATAACTATAACTCTTTAATCCATTTAGCTGTGCCCGCAGCTTACTTTGGAAGATCGTGTTCTGTAAAGGCTCCTGTTCAATTCCTGCAAGATTTTCATTCCCGTTGCACAGTACAAGCTGTCAGTCTCAATGAAGATTGCGCAAAACTAGATCGTTTGAATGCAAACATTTATATTGAGAACACAGTCATTCTGAGTAATCCGACAGAAAATGAATCAGATGAAATTAAAATTCGAAAAGCGATATGTAACAGTAATCATAAGAATCCCAAATGTAAAGAAGAGGGAAAAATTCCAATTCCTTCGATAGACGAAGCCAAAGAATTATGCAGGAATGTTTTGCAAGGGATGAATATCACAATTGCTCATAATGGAATACATGGAATTGTTGACGTGATTGCCAAATCAGAGTTAAAGGACTTTCCCCTTAGTACAACTCAAATACACCAAGAATTTCGAATAAATTTTATCTGGAAAAATATCACAAATATTACTGACGAAGTGATAGATGTAAATGTAGCTGAATGGCCGAGAAGTGGAAATCCAGGGTATATTATAGGAAAGCCGGTAATCATGGGAGAGAAAGTTCATGTAGACGATTCAGCAATTGTTGAAAATTTTAATGATGGTGGTGACAATAAAAATAATTCATCTATCCCGGAAACCAATGATAATGATCAAGCGACTGAAACGGCAAGCCCGGTCATCTTGTTGTCAAAGGATCCTTCTCAATGGATGACCGTTTTAAACCCTGGAGATTGTGATTTGAATATCGAAAATCCAAAGCGACGATCTGTCCTATTCGGACTTAGTCATAGTTCGACATGCAAATTAAAATCATCCTCTCAAAAGTACTGCGTCGATTTAAAACTTATGATCGGAAGAATTCTTTTGGGAACGGAACACCCGGAAACTCTCCACAAACTCCAAAAGTTCGTGGAAAACAAATAACAATTAACACTTTTTTCAAGTATTCATTTCATTTCAAAGTAACGAAATGAATCGTTTTATTATCTTCTTTTCTTATATTCAGGCATGTAGCAGCGTTTGGAAATGCAAATAATACGATTCCGAGTGAATGGGTTCCTGTAACTTTGGAAAACTATAATTTTAACACTTTACCCCAGACTCGTGGAGAAAGACCTGCTAATTCTCAATTGGTTACATCAGGTTGCGATAATATTGTGTCAATGCTGCATATACAAATTTCATTTGCTCATGTGGGGTCCGTGGACTTTCCCCAAGCCAAAATATTAAATGTTCTATACGAATTTGGAGAGTCTTACAGTTTTCCCAAGAAAGGTTTATGTAAAACCCTTTGTCACATTGATAACTCTCCAGTTATCACTGTGAGAACTGTTATTACTTTTATCGATACGACTAGTCGTCCTATCACGAAAGTAGCAAAATGGCCGATTGTTACCATAAAACTTCCATCTGATTTCTTTTACCCTTTTACATCCCCCACTCTGTCTTCAGGAGCAGTGGCCTGGGAGTTGTATACTTTACAAGTTATGACATCCACCATAATTATTCAATCATTGTACAAATGTTTTCTAAGAGCATAATTTTAAAATGCCATAAGTTGTAAATACTTGTAAGTTAAAACAAAACTAATTAAGTAAGCGTTATTGAGTAAGTTATTTTACTTTTTGTAAGCAAGGGTATTTAAAATAAAACTTTTTGGTACATGGTATGTGTGAACCGTGTGCGTATAATCTATCTAACAAGTTCTACATATATTTACATAAAATATTCACATGAAAGTTTTATCACTTTAGAAGTTATCAAGTGAGAAATTATCACTTTAACAGTTTCACGTAAACACAATATCTGAAGTCTATAGTATTAATGAATACTATAGAGTCCTATATTTTAAGCTGTATGGTTGTCAAGTGATTTTTAAGCCGATTAGGACGGAATACTGATCACAAACATCAGAACACATCTAAAATTAATTAACCTCCTAATACCGGTACATGCATACACTCAGCGTGTCTATAGTTTACATAGGAGTAATAATATCCTCCTACATACATAGGGCTAAGTATTAGTTTATTCGATCGAATGGAATAAAACAGTCGTTCCATCAAAAGATGAGAGAAAATCCTCATCTTGTCAAAATTAGGGGAAAATATTGAAGAAACATGAATAGAAAGCTTCCTAAATCCATCAGTCCTCCTAAGAGCACTAATTTCAAGTCGTCATCTCGTCACGATTCGAATAGAAACTCAATGAGAAATTCCCCAAACCATAATTTTCTATTCGAAAGAGACGAATTATCCTATGAACCCGGTTCTAGCGCATTATCAAGAAATACTCAAACCAAACAAACAAAAACTCACAGAATTGTAGGAGAAATTCCTTATGACCATAGACATCATTCACAGCCACACTTTCATCAAAATCATCACACACGAGTACATTTTAGCGAAAACCCAGCGCACAAAATTAGACACACCCAAGCTCATGAACATCATCTTCCAAAGTTTGATCAGGAATTCGGGATATTCGGTACAACCGTTCGTCGTAGTTTAGACCACGAGCCACAAGACTTTAACCAACACACTGGACGAGGTATTCAAGATTTATTCGATCGACCAGCAAATCAAAAATTGTCATTTCCCCCACCCCTGTCGCCCCCACAGTTGTGCACAACTGGAAATTGTAAACCTGTTGAAGAAAAGAAGCCGGAGTTATCGCGATTGAGTCAATGCGTGCAAACGCTTGGTGGTAATCCCATTCTTGCTAAATATATCTGCAAAGGTCATGAAGACAATGCCTATTCAGATAATTACAAGGAAAGAGATCCTGACATTTCAGCTCTGCGTGCAAGGACGGCGGAAGTATGTGTCAATGATAATTGCCTACTGGTTACTAAAACCAAGGAAGTAAAAATAAGCAAGAAGGAGGAAGGCACACAGTCCCTTACGTATCAAGCTTATCTTCTAGATGATTTTAAATGTAGCCCTAACCATGAATTTCCTTTTAGAGAGACACCAGCTGGAAATCTATTGATTTCTCCCGACCAAGTACCTATTTTATATAGAATCTCGTAATATTTTGATTACAAATAATGTACCTTCATGTATATTTAAGAAAAAATAACCGATCCTATTATAGCGTATCAACATTGGTTTTTGAGTAGATTGTGTTTGAAAATGCAAAACTCAGCGTTGTGGTAGCAAACCCTAAGAAGACGAAATTGAATATTAACATCTCTAAAGATTCGCATGGCTCTATCGAATTCATCGATGAATCAGTTTCTAAAAGAAATAGAAGTAGATCTCCTAGACAGGATCCTGAGGGAGTACGAGATTTTCTATCAAAGATCAAAGGAGAAACTGAAGTAACAGGCGATCAAGAAGTAGATACTACCGAAAAGTAAATGCTCTCTTTCTCACAAAGAGAGAAGCTGTCAAAAAATAATACCTACATTATAAATGTATAAAAATTGCTAATAAAGTTTTCTAGAAAACGAAAAAAATTGTTTTAGTCCTAGCTTTAGACAACATCGTGAAGGATCTCTTACGTTGGATAGAGAATATTCTTCTACTTCACGAGGAGACGACAAATTTATCGACAACCTTCATACTCGGATTAAAAAAGCAATGTATGTAAATGATAAGGAAATACTAAATACTTTTGCTAATATCTGATTAACTGTATTCGTTTCATCAGTTTACATGAACTTATGTTATGAATTTCAGTCACCCTGATACTTATATTCAGATTGGGAAAAAGCTATTTCCGTGTCATGGTGTTGCTTTACAAGTTTCCTCAGACTTTTTTGATAATATCAAGCGCCCGAGGCAGGCTATGCAAAAAATTGAATTACCTGAGGTAATGTCAAGTTATTTCCTGTGTTAACCGAATATGTGATGATGTTTTATCTGTAGTATTATAAAGAATTCGGAACTCAAAGTTTGTAAGTTTTGCATCTTCATATTATATTAGAATATGGTCCCAGCAGATATATTTCCTACAGTGATGGAATGGATGCTTAATACACAAGAAGCAAGGAAACCTCTGGTCACAAAGGAATCAGTTATTTCTCTCTACATTGCCGCAGTATATTTGGCTATTCAAGGTGTTTGATAGTAGATATAGGTGTTTAAGCATATAGTATACAAATATATTTGTTTATCCAATTGTGAAATATTTATTATATACTCATTCATGAATTCTATGGTTTTAAGAGCTACAAGATCAGTGTTTAGAATATATTCGCAGACATGTTCGGCCGGGAGATCCACAACTGATTAGGATGTGGGATGAAGTAAAAACTAAAGTCGGGTGCCAAGAAATGATGAATGAATTGGCAACAAAGGCGGCATCACTCTTTCCCGAGTTATATACTTCAAGAAAGTTTCTCAAAATTGATTTAGACGAACTTATAATGTTGTTGTCTTCCGATGAAGTAGTTATCAATAGGTGAGTATTGTGGGATATATTATCAATTAACATTATTAATGCTAACCCTGATTTATTCCATGGTTTTATCAGTGAGCTGGATATATTTGATGCTGCAATTCGGTGGCTGCTATATGACTGGTTTAATCGAAAAATCTATACACCAAATGTTATGAGAACCGTTCGCTTCGGTCTGATGACTCCTCTGAATCTAACACAAATCAATCATTGTCCTGATACCATTGATGCTCAAAATGCGAAAGAATATAATCAAATATTGGTTCATCATGAAGTAAAGCCACTAATCGATGCCGGCCTAGCGTGAGTGAGATGATTTGCTTCCAATATCTTATTGATAGGTTTTTAAAGAACTTAGGGAAATATTTTTTACTTTTTAAAGCACAATAATTGAAACTGTTTATACAATGTACAACCTATTTATTTAGGTATTCTATACTACACGAGTCGTATCATTCTAATCCTGATGAACTTAATAAGTGGGTAGCCTCTACAAATGCTGTAAAACCTAGGCCAAGGTTGGGAGTGAAACACGGAAACAAAGAAACTGAACTTAATGTTTTGCAAAACCCACCTGCTACAGACAATAATGACAAACAACAATCCGCTGTGCAGAATCATAGGTCAGAAAAAGAGTTACAACAAACTGAAGTAATGAAACCTGTACCGAAAGTACCGACAACTGTAATAGAGCCATCCAGAGAAAACAGTATTCAAAGCAATAAAGTTCCAAAATCAGAATACCCCAAAAAGACAGAAACCAAACCTATACCTGCCATTGTTATAGAGCCACCCATAGAGGAAAATATTAAAAATGATGAAATTCCAAAAACTGAAAATCCTGAAGAACCAAAGGCAGATAAAAACCCAGAAGAAGCCATAAATAGTCCAGAGCCAAACAATGGGACAGGAAGTCCCCCTTTATTTACTCGTCCAAAAGCGAATAAAAGCTTGAGCCCTCCTCAAAATCCAACCACAGAATATCCTGGAGAAAAACTCGGTGGTAAAACTTTTCAAAATTATTTCAATAAATAGTTAGAGATGGACATGAAATGAAATTATATGCAGTTAGAGTCTCATCATGAGTTTATTGCAATCGATTTCGTTTAAAAACGTCTTAAAGGTGAAAAAATTCATATAGGTAAAGAGAAATTAAATTGATACATAATAAGATGTATTGATAAATACCTCAATAAAATATAGCAGTGTACCAGTAAAATAAATTTTAGAAATACTTTTCTAAAAAGTGTATGTAAATGAATAGCAAGAATGAATAAACCATTATTATTAGTAAGAAACTTAAATGATTGAAAGAACAATCTGTAAAATTTTTTGTATTTAGATGTACATATTATATGAACCATTCACATAACAAATTATTATTACTGCTTTGTTTAGGAAACAGTGACAACTCATCTCCACTTGAAACGTTATTGCCACCACCAAACCCGGATGCACCTAATAAAATATCTGATACTCCATCACAGTCAAGTAGCAAATGGAATGTTGCAAAGTCTAAATTGGTTCTTCCGAAATACCGATCTAAATCCAAAACTAATGAAGATGACACTCCGAAATCAATCCCTCCTAAGGAATAAATGAAGTTATTTTATTACTCTTAATAAATGTTTTAATTCTTCTCACTTTGAACTTCTTGTCGCCAACAATAAATAGAGAGGAAGAGCATTTCTACGGATATACTATTGTATATTGACAATTGCTTAACAATTTCAGAAACCATTCCTTAAAAAATTCAACAATGCGTAATTTCTTGAAACAACACCTTTTTACAGAATATTATGCGCAACGAAGTGTTGTGCATAGTGCACACCCATGATATGAAGGTTACATGGGTACACAATGTAGAAGGGATTTGGATCATTGAATTTATCTCATCAGTAAAAGAAATAGCAATGCGAATTGAGTCTCTAGGTGTTCATGATCATGATGCATGATGATAATCTCCACTGTACTATCTCCAAGGTTGCACATTAAGCCTGAAATCACTGCTTAAAAGTTGAATCGGGAAAGAATTAGCA